>SKCR01044113.1:0-104670 GCA_019454045.1 Zanthoxylum bungeanum
ATTTTTAATTGTGACACATTTCACACACGTAACGTAAGTTCATGCTCATGCACATGTATTAGCTTATGTAACGTATCATCTTCACACTATTTGCATGCTTGCTTGTTTCATTTTGGTTAAGTTTTGATTTTAGGATCTGATTCTGAGTTCTGAGGTTTTTATTTCTGATGAGGTTCAGATTCTGAGGTTCTGATGTCGAGTGAGGTAAGATATGATTTGAGGTTCTGAGTGATGTTCTGATTTGAGGTTTCGATTCTGAGTGATAATCTGATTTTGATTTGAGGTTCTGATTCTGAGTGATGTTCTGATTTTGATTTGAGGTTCTGATTCTGATATGATGTTTTGATTCTGATTTTGATGCTAAGTGGTGTTACACTTTAACAAGGCATAGTTGAATTGCGTATTGGGAATCAGACTTGCGCTACTGCTTTCCATATGTTGTTCACATTGTGATATCTAAAAAACCGAGCTTTGCAATTTTAGGTTTGTGTGCTGGATTTATATTCATGTTTTTTTTTTCCTGCAGGTTTGATCGAGGTGCACACTTTTTTTTACCATCTGATGTTATGAGAACCCATGGAGCAAGACAACAACGCCAAGCAATAAAAAGAACTCCAATGAGTCAATTGGAGCCAGTTTTTGAGGTTTGAGACATCCATAGTTTTTCAATTCTAGTATCTTCTATGATAAGTTCAATCTTTAATGATTAATGTTTAATTTTTTTACGTGTTCTTTTTTAGTATTTTGTCTTGAGTAGTAGTTTTGGTCTTTTTAATTTTATATGTTTGTAATATGTGAGGATATCTCTGTGTTTGATGAACTCGTTCTATGATTATTTTGTGAATCAGGCTTTGGATACTCTAGGAAATACCAAATGGAGAGTTAACAAAAGGATACTTGGTGTAATTGACATAATGTGGGCTAATGGAGGCTGTCTTGCAGGCTTGGTTGACCGAGAAGATGTGAGTACACTTAAAGAAGCCAAATTAATTTTTTCTTGTATGTTGGTTCATTATCATTTTCCAATAAAAAGGGGGAAAATGCATATTGTTCAATGTAAACTTAATTGTTCCATTATCACTTATGCTACCTTTTCAGTGCTTAGGAGCTTGTTTTCAATAATCAGTATCCAACATTTTCTCTACAATTTTTTTTAACTTGACAGGTGCCTCTCCCTGAGAAACCGGACACTGAAGATGAAGCAGAAATCAAGAAATGGAAGTGCAAAGTTAAGAATGCTAAAAAGGAAAATAGCGAGAAGCAGTCACAGCGTTGTGATATTGAACTCAAACTTGCTGTAAGAAACATTTCTATTAAATCTATTTGGTGCTGTTGCATGCTCAGCTAGTTAGATTATTGATCTTTTCTTTATTTGGGGAACAGGTAGCTCGAAAGATGAAGGATGAAGAAGGCTTCTACTATCCTCATATCCTTGATTTCCGTGGTCGTGCATATCCCATGCACCCATATTTAAATCATCTTGGCTCTGATCTATGCCGAGGGATCTTAGAGTTTGCAGAGGGACGCCCTCTTGGGAAGTCAGGCTTATATTGGCTGAAGATACATCTGGCAAATTTATATGCCGGTGGTGTGGACAAGTTCACTTATGAAGGTCGAGTGGCATTCACTAAGAATCATTTGGATGATATTTTTGATTCTGCAAACATACCTCTTGAAGGAAGGCGCTGGTGGTTGGGTGCAGAGGATCCTTTTCAATGCTTGGCAGCATGTATTAATCTCTCAGAAGCATTGAGTAGCTCCTCTCCAGAGTCTACTCTTTCACATATTCCCGTCCACATGGTATTTTCTTTTTCACTTAACGGATTGCATATACTAAACTGGATAATATCCATGTCGGGAATGCATATGCTCTGAATAATATCCTTGCATGCTTATATGATCTCATGGTTCTGCATTGTGGAAATATTTTGTTAAATAAAATTTATACTCTCTCTACCCTATGGTTGACAAACTATTGAGTTTTCTACTATTTTTTTTTTATATTTTTTTACTTCTATATTTCAAAGACATCTTTAGCCTTGTCAATTTATCCAGATACTGATGAATCAACCTCTCTCTGCGATGAATTGTGGTTACTCTCTTTTGTCAGCACATGAGATAACCTTTGTAGTTTGACTCATAAATGGTGGATTAAGATAAATATTATTATGATATTGAACGGATTTCTAACTGTTTCCACATGTTTTATTACCTTGTCATTATGTTGCTGAACTCCAATGAGATAGAAGCCCATCAATTCCTCCTTTAATGCATCATCATATTTATTGGTAGGATACATATTATCATTTGATACTTAATTTTGCCTTTTTTGCTTTGTTCCTCTGTAAGGATGGTTCGTGTAATGGCTTACAACACTACTCTGCTTTGGGAAAGGACCAGGTAATGGAACTTCCATTTGTTGTTAAGGACTATTCAATCCTTTAAGTTACTGACTTTGGAAGTATAATATAATCTCTCCATCACTTGAGTAATTTTTTGGCTTTTATTTCTTAGTTGGGAGCTGCTGCTGTGAATCTTATGGGAGGAGATAAACCTGCGGATGTTTATTCAGGCATTGCTGCCCGGTAAGCAGTACTTTCTCTTACCCTCCTCCCTTCTTTCTCTCTCGCACATGTTAATTAATCTAATTGAATTTGCTGTTGCAATTCAGAGTTCTTGAGATCATGAGGGCTGATGCAGAGAAAGATCCCGTTATTTATCCACATGCACTGTATGCAAGGCTTTTAATCAATCAGGTTTATATTGTTGTTTATGCTCAGTGAATTGTACTGCTGTAGTCTTTCTTAGTGTTCTAACAAACGACTAGGTGGTGCTGGAAATCGGTGGGCTAGGCGGCAGCTTCACGAAAAAAATCAGATCTACGACTAACGGCAGCTGATATTGATGCGTGAATGTTGGGGCAGCGTTGGGCGGCAGATTCTGAACATGAAGGACCGGCGCGTGTGGCAAACAACTACTGCCCACGCGCTAGTAGCCATTGCCGACGGTCGCCTAAAACTCTCAAAGGACCCAAACCCCCAAATTTTCAAACGCTAAACATAATTGACCTTAATTTATCAAATCCTAAACCTAATTGACCTCAATTTGATAAACATTAACCCTTATTAATATCAATTGCCATAACTTAACCGACTTTATTTTGTCAAGTTTTAACCCTACATTTAATTGAACCTAAATTTTCAAACACAAATCAACATTTTTTTTATTAAAATTTAAAACCGCTTGGCCCAATCCGTCTAGGCGTCGCCTAGAAGGCCTAGGTGCTAGGCACTCTCTCACCGTACGTCTAGAGCCTAGCCTTTTTTAGAACATTGAGCTTCCTATCAGAGTAACTGTTTTGAGAATTTATTTGGTAGAATTTGGTTTTAATATTTTAATTTGATAATACAACAAACCTCTATTGTTTGAATGTGAACTAGGAGGTTTTGTTTCCATTAATATCGTCCAATCTTAAGATTATACACCTAATTTACATTTATAACCGGACATACTTAGGTGGACAGAAAATTGGTGGAGCAGACTGTGATGACATCAGTATATGGTGTCACTTATATCGGTGCTCGTGAACAAATCGAGAAGAGGTTGAAAGAACGCTGTGCTGTAGAAGATGATTCAAAACTATTTGGAACAACTTGTTATGTAGCAAAAGTAAGGGATAAGACTTTACTGTTCATTGGTGTGCTTGTATGACATGGTAACTCATCTTTTTTATTCCTGCATGCAGACCACATTGACTGCCATGGGAAAAATGTTTGAATCAGCAAGAAGTATTATGAGTTGGCTTGACAAGTGTGCAAAGGTTTTTCTCGTTTACTTTAGTCTTTTTTTTAATCTATTTGATAATTGTTTATGTGTGAATGCTGGACTCATCTATTGTTAGAAAGCTAAGCACCCAGGCAGAGTTGTTCATTGATGGTGTTGGCAAGTTATCATTAGCTTGATATGGTAACATACTGGAAAATCATTTAGTTAACTGCTCACTGGTGATAGATTCTATGTGTCTGGGTGTATCAGTTACGGTGAGCAAAAAATGTCACATGGAGAGTTTTGGAGCTTTGACGGCTTAGGAGCATTTGGTGAGCAAGCTTAAATTTAGGATGTTGCAATCTTCTAAGGTGTCTTCTTGAACGAGGCAACATTTCTGATTTGGATTATTTTAATCTTCAGAACAATAAGATTTTAGATCTTCAAATTCGTTTTCCTTTTGGCAGCCTCCTATATAGACTACCCATGCACAAGGTGCACCCACTTTTTTATGTTAGTAGTTATCAGTGGCGTATCCAGTAATTTCAGTCAGCGGGGGCAAAATTTTTTCTTACCAAAATAATATATAATGAATTCATACATATTTTTTGAAATTACAAGATGATTCCTATATTTTTGAAAATTATGAAATAACCCTTAATTTCTAAACTTATAAATTAACTCAAAATTTTCAGAATTATATTTTTATTCATAATTTCTGAAAAATGCCAATTTGCCCTAAAAATTTAAGTTAAAATTTATTTTTAAAATTATGTATTTTAAGTTTATGTAGTATATTATATACTAAAATCAAACATAAAGTATAAACATAGTTATTTTTATTTTTATTTAAATGTAATGAAATCTATATTCTTTTGCAAATGGAAAAACACATAAATGAGTGAATTTAAAATGAAAAATAGTCAATTATCTATACACATGCAAATTAAATATAATTATTTTAGATATGTTTAAGAAATAAGATTGATGCAAAAGTGTATTGGAATTTTTTTAACTAATTTGGGCTTGGATTTGCATATTATATTAAAAGATACAACTCAAAAATTAATAAATAATGGATTTATGGGTATTGTTTAATTATTTATATTTTCTAATATATATATATATATATAATTTAAAAAATATATATATATATATATTAGTGTGTCCAGTGGGGGCAGTTGCCCCCACTGGGCACACTGTGGCTCCGCCACTGGTAGTTATTATTCAGTGAAAGGAATATAATATGGCACCTCCAGTGCCTCTTGCATTTTCATTCAAAGTATCAATTTTATTATCTATTCTGCTTAGCTTTTCTATCAACTGTAAGAGAAGAGAATTTAGTGTGCTAACTATATTTTTTGGCCTTCATCTTTTAAATTTTTGGTTGCGCACTTGACGAATATTGGTAATTCTTATTTAAAAGGAGAAGATAACTTATTTTGGTAATTCTCCAGAGTGATCTTTAACCACCCCTACGACGCCCATCTCACATGTTGTCTTGAGGTCTCTTCTTTTTTAACTCAAATGTTATATTTGGAGACTGTATCGACATCGCATCTTACCATCATTCGCTGTTAATTTTATGGTTGTTTTTGTTTCTGACTACTAGATTTGAATATAAACAGGTGATAGCGTACAAGAATGAGGCTGTGCAGTGGACAACTCCTCTTGGACTTCCTGTTGTTCAACCTTACCGGCAGATGGGAAGGGATATTGTAATGTTATAAAGAATTTTTTTAACTTTAAAATTGGCGTCTTAGTTCCATCATTGCACCATTTTGAATTAAATCCATCAATACCTTAGTCTGTCGTTAACATTTTGTTGAACTAAATGCAGATTAAAACTTCCCTTCAGAAATTGTCACTACAGCGAGAAACTGACAAGGTTTTTTTCTTTTTCCTTTTTAACAATTTTGTCTTATTGTTCTCTCTCTTTGTATACTATAAAGAGCAGAACTTTAACAAAGGTTGCATGGTTTTCTCCGTCTCACTAAAATGGAAAGCTTAGCCTTGTGTGGGAGCACAAAATTTCTTCATGACTGATCTTTCATATTTGTTAGGGTTTACCGGGTTTATTTTTGTAAATTCTGTGATTTTAATGTCTACCTTTCTACTGTAAAAATGGATTTTTTTTTAAAAGTCATGCAAATACTAACCATTACATTACTGATCCCACTGCTTTTGTTATTATTATAGATTATGGTTAAGCAGCAGAGAATCGCCTTTCCCCCAAATTTTGTTCACTGTCTTGATGGTTCCCACATGATGATGACTGCTGTTGCCTGCAAAAGGGCAGGCTTGTATTTTGCTGGTACTTAGTGGATTTTTTTTTTTGTCTTCTTCAGTAATGCATATGTACTCATCTTATCCATGTATTGGGACTCAAAGCTATTCGACGCTAACATTTGATTACAGGGGTCCATGATTCATACTGGACACATGCGTGTGACGTTGACCAAATGAATAAGATACTCAGAGAAAAGTTTGTTGAACTCTATGAGCAGCCAATCCTGGAGGATGCAAGTATCTTATAGATTGCTCTATCATATAGGTATCCGAGAGCTACTTAATGGATTCTTTATTACTAGTTGATTGCAATTGGAAATGCATATTACAATTTGCACCTACCCCTCAAATTTTTTTTTCTCAAACTTCATCCAGACTACGAGGATTTTGAGAAATAAATCAAGTCTTAGTAAAGACTAACTCACATGATATTATTGCTGTCACAATATGTTGGTCACTTATCGAGTCTAGTCGAGAATATGCTTAAAGTGCAATTCTTGTACTTTTTGATGGAAATCAGCATCTGCAAGTCTATAGAAGTCATATTCTTTTGTTTATGTAAATGCGACTACGGAAACTAGATACTGATGTTAAAATTAAAATCTTCGAAATGAGAATCTTCCCTTTTTTTGTCTAATGTAAATTTACTGATGGCTGCTTTTGTTCTTACAGTTGTTGGAGAGCTTTCAGAAGTCATTCCCCAAATTAAAATTTCCACCCCTACCAGAGCAGGGAGACTTTGATCTGAAAGATGTTTTGGGGTCTCCTTATTTCTTCAATTAATCTGCCCTTCAACCACAAGGGAAGGCAGTTGTGGTTATTTCGTTCATAGTCACGACTAGTGAGAGGCGAGTTCCTTATACGCAATACGAATGGGGTAGAAGAAACTGGCTTGCTGCAATCAGAAGGATGAATTTCTTGAAGAAACATTTCCTCTCAGAGCATTTTTATGTCTAATCTTTGCCTTGGCTTTTTAGTTAGGGTTTGTGCTTGTCCAGTGTCTTGTTGATGCACCAGTTTGTATATATATTAATGATCTGGATTCAATAATCAGTTGAATTTGTGTTGAATATTAAATTAACTATCGAGATTTCCAAATTTGAATATTTGAAAAATTGGGAACTCACTTTTACGACATCGTTCTCGTACACTTAAAAGTCTAAAGCCTTAAATTTATTAAACGCTAAGCAGCCGATCCAGTGAATCGCTCTCATCATTGATTGATTTTATTCAGAAATACTTTTAAGCCATTCTATTTATGTAACAATAGATTTTAAACCAAAAGCTTTTACCCCCCTTCCAGGATTAATTAGAAGCGAACCAAAAATGATGAAGAACATTCGATCTGAATCATTGATGTAGAATGATTTCTTATCAAATTAGCCTTCAAAGTTCTCTGATATCTTCGTTGAGTAATGAGTTTTTTTTCATATTTTTTTTGAAGCTGTTCATATCTGATTTCTGGTTTTGCCCAGAATCAGTTTTTGATTATTTTGGGTATTATTTTTGTATGTTAGTTATTGTTGGCTCTTTAAGGGGAAATTAAAGAAACAATTGTGCATCAAAATTCAGAGTCTGTTGTTGTGTATTAGCTTTTCAGGCTTTACGAGCATGGTGCTATAAAAACATTTTTCTCGGTTTATTTTTGATTGACTTGTCACTTCCAAATGATTGGTACTGTTAGAATTCGGATAAAACATGTTGCCAAATTGATTAAATTTCATCTACATTACTAGCAATGCAAACCAGTTTGATTAAGATGGTTCGGCCATAAATAATATAGAATTGGTGTATTATCATATGTCAAACGAGGTTGGTAATATCTAAGTTGACATGGATAATGATTTCGGTTTGGCCGGGGGCAATGTAGTATAGGGCTGAATTCTGGGTACATGTAAGGGTTGTATATCTATTCCGATTATGACTAATGTGATTGATTTAATTGATCATTTCACAGATTTGTTGTGTTTGATTTGTTCGTTGGTTTCATATGAAGGATATTTCATATGTTGTTTGTTGATTAAGTATTGAGACTTGTAACTTAATGATGGTTTTGTGTAAATTTTTTGCGTCTGATTGTAAAATGAAATTCTCTAATTGCTCTGAAATGGGAAATTTGATATGTGATTATAGTAATTGAATGTGGGATTTGAATTTGATTTTTGGACAGTCAATTGTCTCTATTTAAGCATTAGTAACTTTTTATTACTGCTTTGTTATTGTAATTGTCTACTCTTATGTCTTCTTTTGTCTTAGTCATCTTATTGTTCTCTTATTTTCGTTTTATGCATGTTAATGATTTTTTATTCTCGTTTTTCAGTGCATGTTAGTTATTTCATTACGGATTGGTTATTTTATGCATGATTATGTTCGTATGTTCTGATCTATGAAGGATATCCGACCTGACCTATTTTATGTTCGGTCGGATATGTCTTTGGTGATCTATATCCGACTGTATGATCCTCGTTAGTATATATGATGAAAATCTGGATGTAAATTTCATATCTGATTATAAATGGACGGTAATATAGTCTGCACTCGGGATATAACTCCACATATCAATGAGAGGATGGACATTTCATCACTATGATGAATGTATTGTTATATCATTCCTAAAATGCATGTTTACTGTCTTCTGTTTATTGTTGTTGTCACTATAACCATTATCACCGATGCTTAATCACTTATAATTTCACTGCTCTTATAACTATTTTAGGATATCCATTATCATGGACATTTGTTCCCGAGTCTTTGGTTTACACAGTATATTCTGCCAGACTTCATGTATGTGCGGCCGGACATTTACAGTGACATCCGACCTGACATGAACATATCTGGCTAGGCCTCTACGAGACCATGCCCGTGGGATGAATGCTTTACTTTGTTTAATAGTTATTTTTTCATTGCTATAACAACTTATTTACGCACTCCTGTATTTTATTTATTTTGCTGTTATTTGGTCTGTGTATGTATTATAAATTATTACTGCATATAATTGCATTATAAGATATGGCTATACCTCTCTTCGAACCTAAATATTATACTGGCATCAGTAAGAGACTATTCCGGACCCAAATGTGTTTCAGGTCAGACCTGGTGAGGGGTGTAGTGCAGCATTAAATCATTTCATGTGTCTCATACCGGATGGCGACTCATTTATTCTCCAGTTAGTCATTCGTGGAACTATTTGTACTTTCTACGGACTGCGAGTCCATCTATGTTATGGTCGCTGACGGTATAGGCATAGCGGTAAACCTCGCTTTGCTCCTACAGCGAGAAAATGGTCTTTTTGGCCAAACCAAATATTGTGTCTCATTTTGGCAAATAACAAAGTTTTTTTTTTTGGCTAATTTTGCCAAATTCTAAAGATAATATCTATACACATTGTGTACCCTTTTGTTTCAAAAATATGTATAATTAGACCTTTAATCAAGATTTTGATATATAAATTTAAATCAAAAATTAAGTTGAAATAGTTTATTCAATTAATTAATATACTATATGATAGTATCTAATTGCCTCCAATAATTAAGGATGGCAAACGATGGGATGACAAAAATCCTATTAAGGAGGGAGGTTTGCGGGACCAATATATTAAGGTTAGATACATATATAATTTTCTATATTTATTGGTTGGACGGATTTGGATATGTATATTGGTATTCTCATACTATTAAATATAAAACCCTTGTTTAAATAGGGATCGCAAAACTCGATACTGGTAAATTTTTCAGATTTGTTAGTTGAACGGGCTGGGTAAAAATATTGGTACTCCCGCATCATACCCAAACCATTACCAACCAACCAATGTGTTAGGTTTAGGTATGAGAATTTTTTTTATACATATTAGTTAGACGAGTTAAGTATATATATTGGCATTTCTTAACATTAAAGTTAAAAAAATCATTTGTGAAAAGGAGCCTGCGAGGCCTGATATATTAGGGTCGGACATAAGTATAATTTTCACATTTGACAGTGGCAAAATCAGGAGGTTATCTAAAGGAGGAGACCGATGATGATAATTTTTCACAAAAAAAAAATTGCAAATTCTAAAATTAACCTCCAATTTTAAAAACAAACAAAAAGAAATGGATTTGTCCATTAATTATCATTTTAATATTTTATGCCAAATAAATGTGGATTGATATTGGACCTTAACTTTAAATATATGCGATCTAGTCAATTTAAGCTATACTTAAGTATTCATAAATCATGTTATTTATAACCAAGAGCGTCACGAGGTTATTTTTCAATTTTTAAGGATTTAATATTTAAATTTAAGGTCATATATCTATTATTTATTTGATACTAATTTTTTAAAAAACATTTGAGGAGATTGGATGACCCTGAATCATAAGAGACTTCGTCCTGGATATTGATATTGACATTCCCTTTTATCCATTGCCATCATCCGACCAAACAATGATCCTAAATGTCATTTTGATACATATTGTCTCTTTATTGTATTTATGTTAAACAATAGGGATCTAAATGTATATTATTAAGTAATTAAAACGCTGGAGCACGAAGTCCCCCTAAAACCCTAATTCCTGCCCCTGTGAAAGCTTCGTCTTTACTTCTGTGGACAAGCTTCAGCTGCTAACAGTTATTTATTTATTTAATTATTTAAATACATGCCAAAAACCCCAGCTTTGAACACAATAAGCATAAACCCTAGCCTCTTATCATTCAAGCCTCGCCAAGTATTACTTGCAAATCCAAACCCAAAGCCAAACATGAACAAGATCTCTGTCCCAGCTCTAAAGCCGGAGCAGAAGGCTCTTCTCGTTCCGTCAGTAGCTGGGTATTTGAAATCCAATGGATTCTCCAAAACCCTTAAGAAGTTTTTATCTGAAGCTAAATTAGAGGTGGGTAATTGGGTTACTATGCTTCACATAATGAGCTTGTTGGGTTTTGTTAATTTTGATCAAATTTTCATAAGTTGCAATTTATGTGCATTTGTCTTTGAATTTGAGGTTCACGTGATTTAATGTATGTGGTAATTGGTTGGCTATTGTAATATCACTTAGCAATGTTGCAATTACTTAGTCTAATTGGTTTCGTTTCGGTTAATGTGGTGCATGTAAATTTGTTGAAAATGCAAGAGATGATGATGATGATGATGATGAATGGTTGTTAATTCTTCATTCTGCTTGTGGTGCAGAAAGATGATTTCAGTGATTGCTCTCTGGATTTGGAGCATATGTGTTGCAAGTATTTTGAGGCTTGGTAAGATGATTTTTTTTTTGTTAATTGACTAATAACTTATTAGCACTAAAAACCCCTAAATATGGGGAAAATCTTTGGTGCAACAGTGGTACCACGTCATCCATGCAACAAACCAATCAGCATTTGCCACGGGTGCTAAAAAGTCAAAAAAACAACTAAAAATAGGAAGAAAATTAAACATGTATTTTTTAATTGGTTGGTGGTACCACGTCATCCATACCACTGTTGCACCAAAGATTTACTCCTAAATATGTAATGAGTGAAAAAAAATTTCATTGCTTATATAAATGTTGGAAATATGAATTGCTTTCAGCTATTGGTGCAATTTAAGCTTTTCTTCGGGTCTATTGAATGGGTTACATTCTTAGTCATCAATTCAATAATTATATCTCAATCATGAAAGTAGGATTGCTTGAATTTGTGATTATCTAAGTATCTTGGTAAATTCGCAATCATTTTTTTAATGCTACTATAGCATTTTCTTAGATTACATTTAAAACCTCCTTTGATAGAGTAATGTGTCTTTTGGACTTGTTAATATTCTATATACAATTAACTGGGCATTTTTTTATTTAAGCATTAAGTTAAAATGTTAAATTCCAGTTTCTGTTCTCATTTTTCTTGAACTTCATAACATGCAGTGATAATGGCAGCACGGTCAGCAGCAAGAAGGTCCAAGGTAGGTTTTGAACTTGTCGTGCTAATGATGATTTTTGTGATACCTTTTCCCAATTCCCCCAATTAGGAAAATAGAATAATGGTTATAGAACTAATCAAATTAAAAAATGCATAAAAAAACCTGCTGTTGACATTAATGTTAATTCTAACTCTTTGAGATGACAGATTTACAGAAGGATGACAATTCTAAAAGAGTTGAAGTCGCTGAACCTGTTCCTGATGTGCAAACTGTTAGTAAGAAAAAGAAAAAGAGAGATGATGATGATGGTCTCACTGTAGTTGTGCAATCAGAAGAATCTAGTAAATTAACTGATTCTAAGGAGCCTGGAAAAGAGAAATCTAAAGAGAAGAGGAAAAGTAGAAAGAGTTCTGATTCCCTCAGCCAGGAAAAGGAACCTGACAACAAACAGAAGGACAATAAGAAGAAGAAAGGCAAGTTGAATTGTGAATCATTTGTGAACAATGTTGAGCCAGTAGGGACTGAGGACAAACAAGGGACTAAAGCTAAGGAATCAGAATCTTCGAGAGATTCCCTAGCCACAGAAACTACGATGATGAATGGTAACAATACTTCATTGGAGGACGAGAGTGTCAAAGTTAAAGGTAAGAAGAAAAAGAAGGATGGTTTTGTATCTCAAACTGATTGTAATAAGACATCTGAGGAAAACGCGACTGACAAGGAAAGGAAGGGTTCCAAGAAAAGAAAAAGATTGGCTTCTGAAGAAAACAATGCTGAGCCTATTGACGAAAAAGATGTTGAAGAGTCCAAACGTAGGAGGACAGAAGGTTCAGAAGAACTAAAGATAAGTGATGATCAGGTAAATGGGATCCTTGAGAAAAAGGAAGAGAAATCTGCCCCGAATAAGATTATGAAGAAGCAAGCGAATGGTTCAGCTGAGGTATGTATTTAAATGCAATCTGTACAAAACGGTGCGAAGGTATCATGTTTGCCGAGACTTTTTTCCATTTAGAAACCAAAGTGCAGATACATGATCATTCCCATCCTGATTATTTGTTCTATAATAATTGATGTGCAATCTGAGAGATCTTCACTATGGCCAAGTTTTAGCCCATATATATTATCAAAGAGTTGAAACCAAATATGATATGCTTGACGTGTACATATGTGTATTCGAATATGAGCTCATAAATATTTTAAGTCTCAGTTCAAATTAAATTCAAGCATGATATCGGAACTTTTCAATTAATTAATTATTTAAAATTTCCTACATGTTTGCTTTGTATCTGATCCATCCCTTTGCTAGTCTTATTCCTTTACACAAATGTTTCTCTTCAATTATTGGTTGGCTGATCTTATGTGTACATTTATTAACATTTGGTTTGGTTTTGGGTCTTGAGAATTATATCGGCAGTTAGATGTAAACATGTATCAGATTCATATTGAATATTGAATACTATATTGCAGCCGAAGACTGTTAAAGCATTTCAGAGGGTAAAAATTGATGAGGTGGTATTTACTGATGAGAGGCTTAAAGATAATTCATACTGGGCAAAGGTTTGAATTGTTGCGTTTGTTTGTCTTATTTTCTAGTCGCTTCTATCTGTTGTTTCTTGAATGGGTTCAAAATTATTCAAAACTTTTGTACAGGATGGTTCAGAGATTGGATATGGTGCAAAAGCGCAGGAAGTTCTTGGGCAAGTTAGAGGAAGGTATACTTTTGTTCATGTGCATATATGCCTATATAATTCTTTTGTTTGACAGGAAAATATTGGTCTTTATTAGTTTTGGAATTCTTATTGCCAATTTTAAGAAAAATTGAATAAAAGGTTAAAATTGGTGGAATTGCTTCTACCATTTCTGATGCTTGAAATGAAGATACGTTACATAAAGCATCGGATAAAGTTTATATTTCTTCTATATATATGTAATGGTGACTGAATGACATCTTTTGGCTGATTACAGTTAATAATCGTATGATGGTAAAATCCTCTTTGAAAATCTGAATTCATGGTGGTTAAAGGCTTATTATTTATTTGGAAAAGCATCTTGGCTAAATCTAATAAATAAGAGCTTAAGAGTTTAAATAACTGAAAACTAAGTAAAGGCAAGGGTTTAAACCCATCAAGAAAATGGTGTTGTCTGGTAATAGGGAAACAATGAAAATTGAAAGAAAGAAAGATCTAGGAGATGGATAAGTTGGGAGAGTTTTTTAGTTGGTGTAATGAGCTGGGTGCCAAAGAAAGCTTTTTTTTTTTTTTTTTTTTTTTTTTTTTTTTTTTTTTTTATCTTTTCCTTGCCCTTATGCGGATGTCATCAATAACGCCTAGAGCAATCTGCTGAAGCTCTAATAACTTCTTTTTTTTTGGTTGTATTGTAAATGATTTTCATTGTTTCTTTCTTTCGATCTCACAGGGACTTTCGACATGAAAAGACCAAGAAGAAGCGTGGGAGCTATAGAGGAGGGAATATTGATCTTCAGTCGCACTCTGTCAAGTTCAATTATTCTGATGAGGAATGAGCCTTGCCCTCTTTTGTGTGACAGTATCTGCTGCTTTTTGGTTGGCTTCTTTGTTATTGGGTATGTATACCAGGATCAAATTTTGTAATTTTGCTGAGTTCTTATATATTCTTGTCTAATTGTTGTTATATGTTTGGATACACATTTCGAACTATTAGATTTTAGGTAGTTGCTTAAACTTGCCACCTTGAAGTTCTAAGCAAATGAGTGGTCTGTTTACTTGTTGGGGTGTTAAAGGAATTATTGCATAAGTAGAAAACATTGAATATTGTTGTTAATTGTAAAAAATAAGATGATTTTATATTTCTGGATTTTTAACACTCCCCTCAAACTGGAGCATACGTATCATATGGATCAAGTTTGTTACAAATGAAACCAGTGTAAAAATCACAGAGACTTGGTATTTTAACATTGTTGTAGAATGCATAACAAGAATATATATGATGACTTTGGTGTTTTAATCCCATTGGAGAATGCACAATGGGAACAGATACAGAGATTTAGAAGGTTTAACATCATTGGAAAATACACAGCGGAGAAAGTTTAAACTATTCCAAAATAGCTCAAAACATCCAAAAATACACTTGCCAAATTATCTCATGACAAAATCTCAAAAAAAAAAAAAGAGTTGTGGAATTTGATGTGAATAAGGGACAAATAACAAATAAGATCGGAGCATTTCGTTGTCATTGGTATTGTCAAAATTGTCGAAAAAGATGCAGTGCATGAGGCTCAAATGCATATAGTGGCGCGTGTTCTCCATACATTGGCTTGAATAAAAAAAAAAGAGAAATCATGACCTAGAGAAAGATTGGCGCAGATACCATATAAAGAAATAAGACGATTTAATATTCTAACACCAATAATTTCTAACCAGTGGAGCTAATTTAATTTAATTTTTTGACTTAAATCTAGGTATCAAAATTTAGACCATTGAAATCATCTCAACTAATGACAGTTGAATCGATGTCACTAAATATTATTTTGACTTTGAATATATAATATTGGATTGATTTAAATAAATGATTAGATTTTAATGTCTCAATTTAAGTTGAAATAATCACAAACTGATTTATGATATAATGTCATATTGTTATTTTATTGAGACATCATAATCTCTTTCACTTTTCTATCCATTTTATGTTACATCTTGTGAATTTATATACGTAATTTACAAATATAACCTTATTACATGTACAATGTCAAAGTCAATTTGTTATGTGTGCATGTAAACACACACCAAAGAGGCATGACTTTCCCTGTGGACCAAACAGTGTGTTAACACATGCTGAAGATAAGTTCATTCTCTATACACAATCCAACTGAAAACAAAAACATTTTCAAACTCGGTGGGTCCGCTATATGGATTTTTTGACACTGTTAGTTATATGGATTTTTTGACGCGGTTATATTTTCTCTCAAACAAGGAGCATATTTTAATTAAAATTGATCGCAGATGAAGGATCCCAAATTTCTTCATTGTTTAGCTTAAACTTTGGTAGTTGCTTGTAAGAACTAGGGGTGGCAAAATGAATCAACGAATCAAATTTGTATCGAATTCTAAACGAATCGAATTAAAATGTGATTGATTCGTATTCGTTTAGTCATGATATTATTCAATAATGTAATTTATCGTAATTTATTTACATTAGTTCTTTATAAACATATACATATGAAATATGTAATTAATATGTTTACTAAAAATACCACACAAAATATTGACAATAATATTTTTCTATGGTAATTAGTCATAATTTCTCGAATCTTAATTGAAAAATAACAATAACGAATAAAAGAAAATAGTAAAATGAATCATAAACGAATAATGAATCAACGAGCTTAAATTCGTATTTGATTCATTTAATAAACGAATCGAAATATTTATTAAACGAATCCATTTTTTCAAATCCGTATTCGCTTTAAAGCAAATCGAATCGAACGAATAAACGAATCATAACCCAAATTGATACCCGTTGTAAGGACAAAACTAATTGGATCATCTCTTGAAGTTTCTATTCAACAGCTGTACGTGTAGTTGTCACAAGTTCTTTTGTGTTCTATAACAAATTTTTGTTATTTGGACGCGTTTTAAGTCAAGATTTTCATATATGGATTACCTTGACCAATACAAAATTGCGAGGATTTGCTAGGCGTTGGGTTTGAGGGATGACAAACTTTCAAATAATATTTGGTTAGTTAGGTTTGTGGGATTTATTGTAACATCATAATCTCGTAGTATTTTATTGACTTTTTTCTTCCACTTTTCTATCCGTTTTATGTTGCATCTTGTGAATTTATATACGTAATTTACATATATATCATTATTACATATACAATGTCAAAATCAATTTGTTATATATGCAAAAACCGATCTACACACATTTGAATTAACTGCCCGTAAGTATCGGAATATTCTTCTACACAGTATACCATTGTATGCCAAACCTATCAAAAGATATGATAGATAAAAAGAAGACAAAAGATAAAGATATCGTTTATTACTTTCGTCTGTGATATCCAGGAAATTAAAAAACATATCGATATGACAACCCCAAATCCCATCCCATCAGTCACTTTATATGGCAAAAAATTACTTGCTCAACAAGAAGTAAACACAAGCTGGCCTAGAGAATATTCCACTTTATTGAAACATTCAAAATAAAATTTCCCTCTAAAAAGGTAGCACCACTACACCACGCCACGTGTCCACTAATAATGCGTATTAGAATGGACTAAAATACCCTTGCCAAAAGGCTCCATCACTTCGTTCGGTCGCAGGACAAAAAAGTAATATTATAGCGTTTTTTGCCCCTATCTAAGAAAAATCATTTTCTCACATTTCCTCACTCAAAATACGCTATTTCCTCAATATTCCTCACTCAACAGTAATCCATTTTAGCCTGAAATTGGCCTTGTCCTCAATTCCTAAAAAAAAAAAAAAAAAAAAAAAAAATCTATCAATAGTATTAAAATACTACAGTTGAGGAAACCTCAAAAATATTGTTAAGATGACTAGACAACCACAAAGATTTCGCCTACAAGACAAATCACTCTTCCTCGCATATCCGCAATGCTCTCTCTGCATCCCATTCCTTCTAGACTATATGTGGAATTTATTCCATAAATTCTCACCTTCATACATTCGCGTAGCGCAGGAACATCATCAGGATGGAGATCCTCACCTTCATGTCCTACTGCAAACCCAAAGGCGTTTCGACATTAAAAGTCATGCATATTGCGATATCAAAGATCCCAACGATAACACCAGAACTGATCTTACATGCGGGGAATATCACCCAAATATGCAGATCCCAAGATCAGATGCTGTTGTCCATGACTATATTATCATTGGTGAATCCTGAACGTCCAATGGATACGTTATTAGGTGGATTTGGAGAAAGCACTTCGGTAATAGAATAACGAAGAGATCGTTCGAGTGTTTCTGATTATAAATTGTGCAAGTCACGAGGTGAAATTGATCCGGGGCCATCAATGTCAGAGGTTGGTGTTAGAAGAGATGAAGTTGAAAAGAGATGGTCTGTTGTATTGGAGCCACATGAGTTGTCAGATGTTTTAAGAAATGTGATAATGAGTGTGAGAAATGTTTAATAAAATAAAGATGTTGTAGTGGACGACAAGGGTAATGTGTAAGCAAGTGAATAAGTTATGAAATTTAAGATTTTATTATCTTCTAGGGTGTTATTAATATTAAATATTGATAATAAAAGATCGAGCAATAGAAGCGAACTAGAGAGCGCTACTTTGCGACCCATAATATACAACCCCAAAAGTCAATATAATTTATAATGAGTTTGGACTGTCGAAGACAGAAACTATATGAATATAATATAGAAAAGAAGTTCATAAATATATGTGAACTTGCAGTTTACATTTGCTCAGTCGTGAAAGAGAGAGTCTTTTAACACTATTGTTACCATATCTCATTTTCAGTTGTGCGAATCAATTAGGTAATGTAAGTTTTATAGAACTGTAATCACTCGAGTGAACCCCCTCAACAATTTATATCGTCTACGTCCATTAACCTAAACAATAAAACAAATCATTCTATTGTACGATGTGAAAGAAATTAACATTGTTAAACTGTCACACAATATAATAAATAACATTTTCATTAAACCGTTTTAAAGTTCATATGACTTCTCAAAGTATATTTACACGCTTTACCACTAACAGTAGCTGTAATTAAATATATGGAACCCTTCTGAATACTACCAACATTCTCAAACAACGTATCTTTGTAATCGGTCCACACACTAACTGTTACAAAATGATCAATTGTTTTTAACCCATGTCTAACTTGTTTATTATCAATAGCACCACTTAATCTAAACTTCAACTTTTTCAATATCCTAAAACGATCCCAATGGTCAGGATCAACAATCCAAGTCTCTGGATTTCATTCACCAACACCAATAAATATCTTGTCTGAAAGGGGTACAGTGTCCACATGTGCATTATCACTAATAATAAAAAATAACACATGATGCACAATAGGGTCTTCCTTAGCATCAGATCCTAACTGAATGTTACCAATTAACCTTATACCTATCCTTTAACAATCTTATCTGACTGACGATCGCACTTTTTACTATCCAATTCAATACCATTTATTAACCTAGACACACTAACATCTCTCAATTTTTAATCATATAACTGTATTTTTGTGGCCACCTCTATTCCTTAAGTTAATGGACGTAGACGATATAAAAACTGGTTTTGTTAAGGGGGTTTACTCGAGTGATTACAGTTCCATAGAACTTGCATTACCTAATTTATTCGCACAACTGAAATTGAGATATGGTAACAAGAGTATTAAAGTTGATAAGATTATGATAAAGTATTCACCGTTGTGCGCTCCTAATGCCTGTGGGATGGTGAGGGAAAATATTTATGATTTTCATTTGGATGAGAATTATTCCCTACAAGCGTATTTCATTTTTAAGTTGATTGTCAGTGTGAGTTGATTTATTACGATAATGGGTATTGTTCTGTAAATGATAAACACGCTCCTTGGGTTGTGACATATCGTTTGGAGGATTCGAACATAAAACGGGGGGTGACTTATTGTAAAATGAAAGGATATTTAAAGTATTCAACTAGTGAAATGCCTGAAGATAGTGCCATGAGACCCTTGTAATATAAGTCTTATCTAAGAAATATACGACTGAGAACGTCGATGTATGACATTGTGCTCCTGGTAAAATTTTTCCTATAATCACGAGATCTTTATCATTGGTGAATCCTGAACATCGAAGGGATACGTTATTAGGTGGATTTGGAGAAAGCGCTTCAGTTATAGAAGAACAAAGAGATCCTTTGAGTGTTTCTGATCATGAATTGTGCAAGTCACGAAGTGAAATTGATCCGGGGCCATCAGTGTCAGAGGTTGATGTTAGAAGAGATGAAGTTGAAAGGAGAGGGTCCATTGTATTGGAGCCACATGAGTTGTCAAATGTTTTAAGAAAAGTGATAATGAGTGTGAGAAATGTTCAATAAAATAAAGATGTTGTAGTGGACGACAAGGGTAATTTTGTAAGCAAGTGAATAAGTTATGAAATTTAAGATTTTATTATCTTCTAAGGTGTTATTAATAGTAAATATTGATAATAAAAGATCGAGCAATAGAAGCGAACTATAGAGCGTTACTTTGCAACCCATAATATATAACCCCAAAAAGTCAATGCAATTTATAATGAGTTTGGACTGTCGAAGATAGGAAATATATGAATATAATCTAGAAAAGAGGTTCATAAATATATGTGAACTTACAGTTTACATTTGCCCAGTCGTGAAAGAGAGGGTCTTTTAACATTTCAGTCTTATAAGACTGATCTGGATTACACAAAACAATACATGAGATGCCACCTAAACAATTAGATTTTTCCTATATTTTTCATTAACTATGAAATCTTTTTGTGCACCCAGTAATTATTTTTTACATGGTAAAAACTGAAATTGAATATCATCTATTATATTATACAATGCTTTATTATTATAATTACTAAAATCTACTACCCTATGGAAATAATTATGGCATCCCAGGTGGCGTGCCCACATTATTTTGCCCGTCTTGCTGGGTCCCTCCAGTATTAGAGCTAGTGGATGCTCCGGTCGTTGATTTTCTTCATGGAAAATCAATGGTGTCAGGGATACTTTTATAAAGTAGATGTGCATAGTAGAGGTCATGTATTAATTCAAATAAATTTTATCTTCTAATTGAAGTTCTAGCCTAGTTGTGAGATCATATTGTGCTATGAATATTTACGGACAATGAGGACATTTTCCATGGCCCACTGGTGTAGTTCTTCAGGTACTCTTAGGAATTGGGTCCATTTTGGTGTGAAATGGCTAATGGGGGAGGGCTATTTTGATTCCGCTGCGTAATCGAGATTTCGTAGTTAGTTGGCTTATATGTATGGTTGTTCATTTTCGACTTTGACGAGAAATTCATATTTGGATGTGGATTTCTGTAGTATTTTGCCTAGACAGTATTGTATTTTTTGATAGGTGATTTCCTGTTAGCCTTTAGGGTTCTATTCTCTTCGTACATTCATTCTTTGGCAATATAGTCATGGATCATATTTGGGTGATATTCCCCGTATGTAAGATCAGTTCTGGTGTTGTCGTTGGGGTCTTTGATATCGCAACATGCAGGACTTTTAATATCGAAATATTTTTGGGTTTGTAGTATGACATGAAGGTGAGGTTCTCCATCCTGATGATGTTCCTGCGCTACACGAATGTATGAGGGTGAAATTTATGGAATAAATTCCACAGATAGTCAAGAAGGAAGGAGATGCAGAGAGAGCATTATGGATATGTGAGGAAGAGCGATTTTCCTTGTAGGTGAAATTGTTGGGGTCGTCTAGTCATCTTAACAGTATTTTTGAGGTTTCCTTAACTGTAGTATTTTAATACTACTGATAAATTTTTTTGAGGAATCGAGGACAAGGACAATTTTAGGCTAAAATGGATTACTGTTGAGTGAGGAAAATTGAGGAAATAGCGTATTTTGAGTGAGGAAATGTGAGGAAATGATTTTTCTTAAATAGGGGCAAAAAAGCTATAATATTACTTTTTTGTCCCGTGACCGAACGAAGTGAGGGAGCCTTTTGGAAATGGTATTTTAGACCATTCTAATACGCATTATTAGTGGACACAAGGCGCGGTGTAGTGGTGCTACCTTTTTAGAGGGAAATTTTATTTTGAATGTTTCAATAAAGTGGAATATTCCCTAGGCCAGCCTGTGTGTACTCCTTGTTGAGCAAGTAATTATTTTACTATATAAAGTGGAATATTCCATAGGCCATCTGACAATTCATGTGGCTCTAATACAACGGACCATCTCCTTTCAACTTCATCTTTTCCAACACCAACCTCTGACACTGATGGCCACAGATCAATTTCAACTCGTGACTTGCACAATTCATGATCGCTAATGGGGGGCCATTTTGATTCCGCTGTGTACTCGAGATTTCGTAGTTGGGTGGCCCATATGTATGGTTTTTCATTTTTGACTCTGACGAGAAATTCATATTTGGATGTGGATTCCTGTAGTATTTTTACCCACACAGTATTATGTTTTTTTAATAGGTGATTTCCTGTTAGCCTTTAGGGTTCATTTCTATCGTACACTCCTTCTTTAGCAATATAGTCATGGACATCAGCATCTGATCTTTGGATCTTCATATTTGGGTGATATTTCCCGCATGTAAGATCGGTTCTGGTGTTGTCGTTGGGGTCTTTGATATCGTAATATGCAGGACTTTTAATATCGAAATATTTTTGGGTTTGCAGTAGGACATGAAGGTGAGGTTCTCTATCATGATGATGGTCTTGCGCTACGCGAATGTATGGGGGTGAGAATTTATGAAATAAATTCCACAGATAGTAAAGAATGAAGTGGATACATAGAGAGCATTGTGGATATGTGAGGAGAAACGATTTTCCTTGTAGGCGAAATCATTGTGGTTGTCTAGTTATCTTAACATTATTTTTGAGGTATTGTTCTGTAAATGATAAACTCGCTCATTGGGTTGTGAAATAACGTTTAGAGGATTCAAACATAAAATAAGGGGTGACTTATTGTAAAATGAAAGGATATTATCTTCTCAGTCGTATATTTCTTAATAAGACTTTTATTACATGGGGTCTCATGGCATTATCTTCAGGCATTTCCTTAATAACACCCTAGAAGATAATAAAATATTAAATTTTGTAACTTATTCACTTGCTTACAACATTACCCTTGTCGTCCACTATAATATCTTTATTTTCTTGAACATTTCTCATAATCATTATCACATTTCTTAAAACATCTGACAACTCATGTGGCTCCAATATAGCAGACCCTCTCCTTTTAACTCCAACTCTTCTAACACCAACCTCTGACATTGATGGCCTCAGATCAATTTCACCTCATGACTTGCACAATTCATGATCATAACACTCAAACACTCTTTTTGTTCTTCTATAACTGGAGTGCTTTCTCCAAATCCACCTAATAACATATCCCTTCAACGTTCAGGATTCACCAATGATAAAGATCTCGTGATTATATGAATAATTTTACTAAGAGCACAATTCCATACATCGACGTTCTCAGTAGTACATTTCTTAGATAAGACTTGTATTACATGGGGTCTCATGACACTATCTTTAGGTATTTCACTAGTTGAATATTTTAAATATCCTTTCATTTTACAATAAATCACCCCCCGTTTTATATTCGAATCCTCCAAACGATATTTCACAACCCAAGGAGCGTGTTTATCATTTATAGAACAATACCCATTACCGTAATAAATCAACCCACACTGACAATCAATTGGGAAAATGAAATACACTTGTAGGGAATCATTCCCATCCAAACGACGATTGAAAATATTTACCCTCACCATCCCACAAGCATTAAGAGCGCACAACGGTGAATACTTTATCATAATCTCATCAACTTTAATACTTTTATTATCATATCTCAATTTCAGTTGTGCTAATAAATTAGGTAATGCAAGTTCTATAGAATTGTAATCACTCGAGTAAACCTCCTCAACAACACCGATTTTTATATCGTCTACATCCATTAACCTTAAAAAAAAAATATATATATCATTCCATTGTAGGATGTGAAAGAAATGAACACTGCTAAACTGTCTCACAATATAATAAATAACATTTTCATTAAACTATTTTAAAGTACATCTGACTTCTCAAAGTATATTTACACGCTTTACCACTAACAGTAGCTGTAATTAAATATATGGCACCCTTCTGAATACTACCAACATTCCCAAACAAAATCAGATGCTGCTATTCATTACTATATTGCCAAAGAAGGAGTGTACGAAGAGAAAGGAACCCTAAAGGCCAACAGAAAATCACCTATAAAAAACGTAATACTGTCTGGGAAAAAACACTACAGGAATCCACATCCAAAGATGAATTTCTCGTCAGAATCGAAAATGAACAACCATACATATGAGCCACCCAACTACGAAATCTCGAGTACGCAGCATAATCAAAATGGCCCTCTCTCATTAGCCATTTCACACAAAAATGGATCCAATTCCTAAGAGTACCAGAAGAACTACAGAATTGGGCCATGGAAAATGTCCTCATTTTCCGTAAACAATTCATAGCACAATATGATCTCACAATTAGGCTAGAATTTCAATTAGAAGATAATAATTATTTGAATTAATGCATGACCTTTACTATGCACATCTACTTCATGAAAGCATCCATGACACCATTGATTTGCTAGGAAGAAAATCAACGACCGGAGCGTCCACTAGCGCTAATACTGGAGGGACCCAGCAAGACGGGCATAACAATGTGGGCACGCCACCTGGGACGCCATAATTATTTCCATGGGGCAGTAGATTTTAGTAATTACGATAATAAAGCATTGTATAATATAATAGATGATATTCAATTTCAGTTTTTACAATGTAAAAAATAATTACTGGGTGCATAATAAGATTTCATAGTTAATGAAAAATATAGAAAAAAATCTAAATATTTAGGTGGCGCATGTAAACACACACCAAAGAGACATGACTTTCCCTGAGGACCAAACAGTGCGTTAACACAGGCTAAAGATAAGTTCATTCTCTATACACAATCCAACTGAAAACAAAAACATTTTCAAACTCGGTGGGTCTGTTATATGGATTTTTTGACGCGGTCAGATATATGGATTTCTTTGACGTGGTTATATTCTCTCTCAAACAAGGAGAATATTTTATTAAAATTGATTGCGGATGAAGGATCCCGTTATATGGATCATCCCTTAAAGTTTCTGTCCAACAGTTGTACGGTGTAGTTGTCACAAGTTCTTTTGAAGTCTATAACAAATTTTTGTTATTTGGACGCGTTTTAAGTCAAGGCTTTCAGATTTGGATTACCTTGACCAATACAAAATTGTGAGGATTTGTCAGATGATGGGTTTGTGGGATGACAAACTTTCAAAGAATATTTGGTTAGTTAGGTGGGACCTTATAATTATATTAATTGTACATATAATGAAAAACATGACGATTGCACCGTCCATATGATGCACCTTAGTCATCTAATTTAGGCTATGTTTGGATTGATGGAATGAGATGATTTATAATGAAATGCAACCTAATATAATGGAATGGAGAGTAATGTATGCGATTATAATATAATGTTTCAAAATATTGTTTGATAAATAAAATGGAAATTATCGACGCTCCATCCTATCTTTAGCGAAATTTTGAAAAAAACACCTAATTTTTTTAAATTTATCTGCGGTCGACCCGATCTTTAAAAAATGATATTTTTCCACCCAAATTGATACTCTTCCATAACTAATTTATTTGTACAAAATATTCACATTACTAATTTTTGGGTTAAAAATATTCCTTTAAAAAAAATGAGGCGAACCACTGATAAATTTAAAAAATGAAGTGTTTTTTTTTTGGAACTTTCGCCAAGATCAAATGGATTGATGATAATCATGTCCTTTGAGATTCTAAAAAAAAATAAATATTTTAATATTATTTCTTCAAATAGTATATTAGTCTTCACTTATAATATTATTTTTTCAAATTACGTTTCTTCTTAATCCCTCGATTTGAACGAATGAATTTCAAAGACTCAATATCTCTTTTTATTATACTCTCGTTCATTCATTTTTATCTATCCAAATAATAATTTTTAAATATTTTAACTAATATTTCTTCATTTTTCATCGATCCAAATATAATATAAGAGAATGAAAGCAGTATAGTACAAATTGTACTATATGATATATTTTTCCACGCACCTTTCAACACGGTATGAATGGGAAAAAAAAATGACTACAAAGTCTTGACACTCGAGTCGTTGAGTGGACTCATTTAAAGGACAATTGTTAGTACGATTATTAATTATTATGTTACTTTCGTGTGAAGTTTAATCAAATTTCTAAGTCAGTCTTTAAAAGGAGTTGAATCAGGAAAATCGTACTATCATGTATGGGAGTTGACGTCATACGTATATTGAAAACAAAATGGTTTTATTTTACATTATCACTATTGTTTTAAAAATCAGATCGGTCTGTCGGAACGGTCGAATTAGGAATTAGCTATGAGTCCAATCCGATTAATTGATAAAAATCGAGTCGTAAAAAAATCGGTAAAAATTGGTGAATCGGACCGGACCGATTCCATTTTTTTAAAAAAAAATTTAAACCAAAAATCAAAATATAATATTTATGACATAGGCTGATTTTACTGATTTTTCGAAACAGTTCAACGGATCGAACTATTGATCTATTAAATTTTTGGACAACCAATTCAATTATCGTTTCAGTTATGAAAACATTGATTATAACTGTAAATATTAGTTTAAAAAATATTGAATTATATTTCTTTTTTTGGAAAATAATAATCATTGTTAAAACACAAGAAATACTAGTTATGAGAAAATTTTTGAGTGTGCGTATTAATGATCTCATTTGTTAGACTCTTATCATATGTATATGTGTTTCGACATTACGGAAACATAAAGCTAGTAATTTTGTAAATAAACCATTAAACTTGGAACGGTTTAGTTTGCATTAAATTTCAAAATCTTACGCATTAAACTTCAATCTGTATTAATACACTTTTTCTCTAAGATACGTGGCTTGGTGGTGCAGAGTTCAAGATATGACCGGCAGGTCCAGGATTCGAATCCAGATGATGCTTTTTGTAAGAGCCTGAGGCAATCAGAAATTTTACCTGCTCCGTTTAAGCCCGAATCGGATAATTTGAAAATGGAATTTTCAACGTTTCCAAAAAAAGAATATATCAATACATTTTGTGTATAACATAAAATCATTAAAATAATGGTTATATTGTCATTGTTAAAGAAATTATTATATACATTTCTATTATAATTCTATATTCAAGGCAACTTCCGATTTCCATTAATTGTATATATAATTAGATTTTCTTTTTTCATTTCAGTTTACCTGTATTGCTGTTACATTGTAATTACATTCAAATTGAAATATAAAGAATAATCAACTCAATCTCTAATATGGTATCACACGGTTTTTTTCTTGGATCCTGTTAATTCTCCGCCTCCGTCCATGCACTTCATGCGCCTCTTCTTAGTGTGTGCTCTTCACTCGCCGTCACATTCCAAGCCGATTTACATCGCGATTTCGGTGGCGTTGGATCCAGAACATCACGCCGGTTCCGTCTCTGCACCTTTCAACGCCGTTTCCGGCCTCTGTTGGTCGGATCTGCTCCTCCACTGCTTCAACAAACCCTCCAATTTAGACGTTTTCTCTTGCCGATGAGTCTGCTCTCACAACCACTACCGGACGCTTTCTCGATCCATAAAATACATGTTCCGCTTAAGCCCGGTCAGGTGATTTGACAACGAGATTTTCAACGTTTCCAAAAAATAATATATCAATACATTTTGTGTATAACATAAAATAATTAAAAATAATGATTATATTGTCATTGTTAAGGAAATTATTTTATACATTCCTATTATAATTCTATATTCTAGTCAACTTTTGATTTCCATTAATTGTATACAAAATTAGATTTTCTTTTCTTAATTTATTTTACCTGTATTGAATAATTAAATGTAATTATATTGTAATAACGTTCAGATTGAAATATAAAAAATATTCAACTCAATCTCTAACATGGTATTAGAGGGTTTTTTTTCCCTGGGTCCTATTAGTTCTTCGCCTCCGCGCGTGCACCTCACGCCCCTCTTCTCTGCGTGTGCTCTTCACACGTCGTCGCATTCCAGGCCGAATTGCGTCGTGATTTCGATGGCGTTGGATTCAAAACATCATGCATGTTCCGTCTTTGCACCTTTCAACGTCGATTTCGACCTCTACTGCTTGGATCTGCTGCTCTACTACTTCATCAAACCCTCCAATTTAGGCTTTTTCTCTCGACGGTGAGTCTGCTCTCACCACCACTGTCGGACACTTTCTAGGTCCACCCTCAAACGTTTCCCGCCTTCAGCACTCCTCCGTGGCTCTCGATGCCGTTCGTGGATTTCCATGGGTGTTTTTGTTGGATTTCTTACACTTCTGTATTTCTGCGTATTTTGCAGAATTTTTTGACCATTCTGATATTTGCCTAGGTTAGGGGCAAAATTGTTTAGTTTGAGACCTTTAGCATAAATTTTGTAATTTTCGAAAGTTTTGGAGCGGTTTTGTAATTTTTCAAAATTTTGGATTTTTTTAGATTTGCATTTTTTTGGCCTCTTTGTTATTGTTTCTTTCTCTGGTTGTTTCATTCAGGTTATTATTTCGACTTTGCCGATTTTCTCCATGGAATCTGACATCTCTCAACCAATTCAGATACTTCTTGATAGTCACAATTATGTCATCTGGCCCAAGCCATGTGCAGTTTTCTCAAAGACCGAAAACTCTGACGAAGATGTGTCGCGTGAGGCTCACACGCATATAGCGGTGAGTGTTCCTCAGGCGCTGACTTAAATAATGATTCAAAAAGAGATAAACCAAAACTCAGAAAAAGATTGACTCTGATACTATGTAAAGAAATAAGATGATTTTGTATTTATGGATTCTAACATTAATATTTTCTAACTAGTGGAGTTATTTTAATTTAAATTTTCGACTTAAATCTAGATAATTGAAACCATCTCATCTAATAACAGTTGAATTGAATGTTCTTTTGACTTTAAATATATAATATTGGATCGATTTAAATAAATGTTTAGATTTTAATGTCTAAATTTAGGTTGAAATAATCACAAATTGGTCACAAATTGATTTATGATATAATGTCATATTATTATTTTAATGTGACATCATAATCTCGTAGTATTTTATTGACTTTTTGCTTCCACTTTTCTATCCATCTTATGTTACACCTTGTGAATTTATATGCGTAATTTACATATATAACCTTATTACATATACAATGTCAAAGTCAATTTGTTATGTGTGCATGTAAACACATACCGAAGATGCATGACTTTCCCTGTGGACTAAACAGTGCTTTTAACACATGCTGAAGAGAAGTTCATTCTCTATACACAATCCAACTGAAAACAAAAATATTTTCCAACTCAGTGGGTCCGCCATATGGATTTTTTTGACACGGTTAGTGTAGGGCCAAATTTGGGCCCAAAGGTAAAATCATCATTTCATTTCTGGACCAACCACAAGGCCAGACACCAATTACTAAAAATCAAAAACTCTCTAAGAAGTCCAATTTGTAAATTGATATTGGGCCAAGAGATCTTATAAGCCCATACCCAATAAAACAATTGACCAAAATGGCTTATAGACTCATCATTTACCAAACCAGAAAACGCCTGGACTCATAACACCCCCCATTAAATCGTAGTTTTTTAGCATCCAACGGACAAAAGAATGAATGAGCACACCTCTCGAAGGGCTTATTAAAGGGAATGTAATCCATAGTCGAAGGACAAGTTTTTCTTCTGGAACTGTGACATTCTCTTTTGAACTTTCAAAGCGTTCCGGCATTGAAACACCAACCCACCGCCCTCACGGCAATCAAACGGAGATTAAGGTAATATCAAATCTTACTCCTCTTTATTTTTTGCTCATCCTCATCACTGACTTGAGCGTCGGAGTGCCTACGACACCCACCACACTGGTGGGCAGTAACCTCCCCGCTTATTTTACCATTGTTTGAAGGATCACTAGTGCCTCATACTACACATTCTCAATTGTGGACCTTGGACGAAAATCAGCTTCCACAATCAGTTATATGAATTTTTTGACGCGGTTATATTCTCTCTCAAACAAGGAACATATTTTAATTAAAATTGATTGCAAATGAAGGATCCCAAATTTCTTCATTGTTTAGCTTAAACTTTGGTGGTTGCTTGTAAGAACCAAACTAATTGGATCATCCATTAAAGTGTCACGACCCCCCTCCTAGAGCGGGCCCAACCCTATATGTCATGCAATTGAACCAAAAATTTACAGAGAAAATAATATTCCATAAAATGCAATCAAATAAATCCCAAATAAGTGTTTACACCAAAAGTGTCTTAAAATATGAAATTATCCTAAATGTCTTATCTCAAAAGCCACAAGAAATGTATGGACCAACCTGATTGATACTGCTACTGATGCGCTGGCGAACTACCTGAGATGTTTGGGAAATGGGGGGTGAGCTTAAAGAGCTCAGTAAGTAAAAACACTCATACTCTCAACATGATCTCACCAACAAAATATATATGATATTGAATATATGAAAACAACATTTAATATATATAAGAGCTAACTCAGACAAAACATAATCACAACAACACATCTGAATCAAACAAGATTTTCTATCTGGATTCGGTATAATAATGGATTGAAACCATTGGAGTTTCCCATCATATAATCCCCCATAAACGTGCAAGAGGAGGATTGAACCACACACCTCTGCTAATCTCACATATCCGACCATTATCATACTAAATCTGGCAGCATAACAACCATCTCATACAACATCTAATACAACACATCTCATCGCATTTCATCCGTCAACTCATCTCAAAATCACATAATACTCAATTTTTTCGATTCATAGTACAAGCATACAATTTATACCCCAAAATTTTTTATTCACAATTTATGTTCTCATGCTATCGACTTCTCAATCAATTTTCCAACACACACATATATTTGTTTTACATTCCGTAAACTCACATATCAAACATCAATCAACAAACATTTATGTTAAGGGAATCATCGTGCTTTGTACTTACCTCAATCCACACAAAACTCTCTATATCTATATGTCCTCGCTAAAATCTGGAAAATTATAAAATTATGACCAGGTCTCTATATTTTACAAAAATTATGATTTTACCCTAAACTTTCCAAATTTATAATTTAACCCCAATACTCTCCAATATTATCAATTTAGTTCTAAAATTTTCAATTATCTTATATTACTCACTAAAAAATAGAATTTACTCATTTTGATCCCTAAACATGCCAAATTATGAATAAGTCCAAAACTTTCAAAATATTATAATTACACCCCTAAAATTGTAAAATATAACACACCGAGCTCTAAAGACTTCCGAATTTCAGAACGAGGTGGTTCACGAACAGTACACGTCATCAGGATCACAACGGTATTGGTGGTAATGGCGGATGCTCGGTGATCTCCGACGAATGATCGAACAGCGTTAACTCTCGTTCTAGGTTCGTTTCACGAGAACCGAAGGTTCGAATTGGGCAAACGAGGTGTCTAACTTGCGTATCTCGATGAGAGAAAGATTCTGGTCCAGGAGGTGTCAGTCATGCCCAGCGGTGCGTGGGGCGCGTGAACTGACTGCATGACGACATATGGAGGCACATGCGGGCGGGTGTGGTGGAGTTTCGACGGCAGTCCGGCAGCTTTAGTTTTGTCTCGTTGATAGGATTCTCCAGATGTGGTCACTTGTCGGAAATGATGGCTGGAAAATGTCGAATGACCATTTATCTCTCATGATCAACTTTTTCTCTCTTATAGTTTATGTTTCTCTCACTACGGATCTGTTTCTCTCCCTAACAGTTTACTGATCTATGAAAATTCAATATACTGATCACTCTTAATTGTTTCTCACAAGCACATACACACTAAAGGAAAACTTAGGGTTAGTTTTTCTTATATAATAAGGAAGTTAGAGGTGGTTATCAAGTTAGTGTCTTTGTGGGTAACAAAAAGGTAGGGATGAAGGTAAGATAATGGTGAATTAAATTTTAAATAAATAACAACTCTAGGATAAGGTATCACAATCTACACACCTTATAAAAAATTCAATCCTAGAAATTTCTCAATCCTTAAATAGCTTTGGATATTTCTCTCTCATGTCTTATTCAACTTCCCAAGTTGCCTCTTGTATATGATAATTAGTCCACATGACCTTTACAAGGGGGATCTGTCTGGATCTCAGCTCTTGGACTTTCCGCTCTATAATCTTTACAGGCTTTTCTTTATAAGTCATTTTCTCACTCAATTCGAACGGTTGGCTCTCTAGGATGTGATTAGGATCTGGTACGTACTTCTTCAGCACTGACACATGAAACACATTGTGAATCATTTCTAACTCCGGTGGTAATGCTAGATGGTATGCCACTTTAGCCACTCTCTCCAATCTTATAAGGACCAATATAGCGCGGTGATAACTTTCTTTTCCAGCCAAATCTCAATACTTCATTCCAAGGGGAGACTTTCAATAAGACTTTATCCCTCACTTGGAATTCAAGGTCATTTCTTCTTATGCCACCATAACTCTTCTGTTAACTCTACACCTCCAACAACCTAGCTCGGATCCTCTCAGATGTCATATCTACCAAGTCTGAATCATGAATCTGTCTATCTCCAACCTCACCCCAACAAACAGGAGTCATGCACCTCTTCACATACAATGCCTCAAATGGAGCTATACCGATACTCGTCTGGAAGTAGTTGTTGTAGGCAAACTCTATCAGATGTAAATGACCATCCCATCCTCCAGAAAAATTCAATACACATGATCTCAGTAGGTCCTCCAATGTATGAATAGTCCTCTTAGACTGGCCGTCATTCTGAGGGTGAAATGTCGTGCTCATAATAATCTTCGACCCCATCGACTTCTGGAAACCCTGCCAAAAATGAGAAGTAAATCTGACATCTCTATCTGATACAATCGATGCTGGTACTCCATGTAACCGCACAATCTGCTCCACATACAGTTTTGCTAGCCTCTCTGGTCCCCACGTAACTCGAATCGGTAGAAAATTAGCAGACTTAGACAATCAGTCTACTATAACCCAAATTGCATCATAGCCCTTCTGTGTCCTCGGTAGCTCTACTATAGAATCCATCACAATATTTTCCCATGTCCACTCAGATATAGGTAGAGGCTGGAGTAATCCAGCTGGGTGCTGATGCTCTGTATTGACCTGTTGACAAGCCAGACAACGAGATATAAACTATGCAATCTTTCTTTTCATTCCCGACCACCAATATGTTTTCTTCAGATTCTGATACATCTTGGTACTCCCATGATGCATGTTATATGGGGCATCATGAGCTTCATCCAAAATCTCTTGCTTAAGTACTCCAGTAGATGGTACCACAACATTGTCGCCAAAAAGTAATTCATCCTCTAAACTCAATCTGAAAGTAGTAACTTCTCCCTCTGCAGCCACTACATTTCATTTCTTGCATTGTTCATCCTCGTCTTGTGATTTTTTGAGTCTATCTAGTAGTGTATGTCGAAATTTTATATGAGCAAGAAGCCCTCCTTTGTCAGATACCTCAAAGATCAAACGTAACCTCGCCATCTCCTCAAACATATTCTGTTTAGCTCTCAGAAATTTTAGTTTACCCACGTTCTTCCCACTGAGTACGTCAACAACTACATTGGCCTTCCCCGGATGGTAATTAATAGTACAATCATAGCCATTTATGAACTCCATCTAACGTCTCTACCTCAAATTCAACTCTCTCTGAGTGGGAAGATATTTCAGGCTCTTATGGTCAGTATAAATCTCACATTTGGCACTATATAGATAATGCCTCCAAATCTTAAGAGCATGTACAATCGCTGCTAACTCCAGATCATGGGTGGGATAATTCTTTTTATGGGTCTTTAACTCTCTCGAGGCATACGAAATCACTCTCCCATGCTGCATCAGCACACATTCTAATCCCTGATGTGATGCATTCATATAAACCACATGTCCATCAAGTCCAAAAGGTAGAGTGAGTACCGGTGTAGTAGTAAATTTCTCCTTCAAAATCTAGAAGCTCCTCTCACAATCGCCAGTCCACACAAATAATACTTCATTTCTCATCAACTGAGTCATCAGAGCAACAATAATAGAGAAGTCTCAAATAAATTGACGGTAGTAGCCTGCTAATCCCAATAAGCTCCAAACATCTGTCGCCGTCCTTGGTCTCTCTCATTTCAGAATTACTTCGACCTTTTGATGATCTACATAAATACCCTCTCTTGAGATGATGTGCCCCAAAAATATCACTCTGTCCAGCCAAAATTCACATTTAGAGAACTTGACATACAACTGCTCCCTCCTCAAAATATCCAATACCAATCAAGGTGCTACTCGTCATCGATCCGAGATTGTGAATATACAAGGATGTCATCAATGAACACCACAATAACTTATCCAAATACGACTGGAACACTCTGTTCATCAAACCCATGAACGCTGCAGGTGCATTAGTAAGTCTGAATGGCATCACTAGGAACTCATAATATCCATATCTAGTGTGGAATTCAGTCTTCAAAATATACACATCTCGAATCCTCAACTGATGATATCTCGATCGAAGGTCGATTTTTGAAAACACCGAGGCTCCCCGAAGTTGATCAAATAAATCATCGATATGAGGCAACGAATACCGATTCTTGACCGTTACCTTATTAAGCTGAAGATAATCAATACACAATCTTAAGGTTCCATCTTTCTTTTTCACAAACAATATTGGTGCTCCCCAAGGTGAAACACTGGGTCGAATAAATCCTCGATCTAACAGCTCTTGCAATTGTTCTTTCAACTCATTCATTTTTGCTGGGGCCATAAAGTGCCAGACATCAGATCTATAGTGAACTCTAGATCTCTACGTGGAGACAATCCGGGTAACTCATCAGGAAACATGTCATGGTACTCCCTCACAACTGGAATATCTACTATCTACGTCGATCCACCTTCCTCCACTATAGTAATACTCACTAAAAAGCCTTTACACCTCTGTCTAATCATTCTACAAGCCGACATAACAGAAATGATAGGTGCTACAACCCGACTACGATTGATGACTACTTTGAACTCCTCGTCATCTGACTTAAACCTCACTTTCTTACCGCTACAATCGATAATGACTCCATAATCTGTCAGCCAATCTATCCCCAAAATCAGACTGAAGTCCTCCATCTTTAATGAGTAAAGTACAACTGGGAGTTATCTCTCTTCAATCTCCACATTCAGTCATCTGTATACTGTATCTATCCTGATGTCCTTCCCCGAAAGTAGACTCACAATCAAATGAATCTTGTTAGACCCCGCTACATTACCCAAATAAGGAATACAAATAGTGGCAATAAAAGAATATATAGAACTCGTATCAAAAAGAGCTCAGATAAGTGTACCTCATACTCGAACTATACCAGATACAGCATCACCACCATCATGTACCTCTTGCTCCATCATGGCAAAAACTCATCCTCTGTCAGTATCGGGTGCAGAATATGTCTGATATGTCTATCCTCTACCACCATATGCTCCACTCGGAGTCCTCTTTGCCCAATTGTATTGTGTGGTGATATGTCCCTCATGACCATGATTATAGCATCGACGTGTGCTAGTCGGTCGAGATGCTACACTCGCTGCACTCTGATCAACAGATGATACTGTGCCTCTACTATATACCTGCTCAGTCCGACGCCCACGGAACTTTCCTCTATAAGGTGCACTCTGTGTGCCTCTGGGTAGTACCCCACTGTGTCTCAGCTGCGAAGAATACTGTCTACTATTAGGTCTGTCCTATCTCCCATCAGAAACTTCATCTCGCCCCTTCTTCTTGCTGTCTCAAAAGGCTACTCGTTCTCCCTCTCTACCCTGATGTCACTCTCTGCAATCATAGCTCTGTCAACTAGTACTATATATGGTAGCTTCCCCAAAATCGAGATCTGTGACCTAATCTCTTGTCTCAGTCCGCCCTTGAACTTCTTACATTTATCTTCTTCTAGCCAAATTAACTCTGCGTAGTACCGGGATAAAGAAATCATCTGCCTCTCATACTCCATTACTATCTCTTATGGCCTCTGAACCATATGCTCAAACCGACGATGCTGCTCACTACGATAAGCATAAGGGAAGTACTTCTAATTGAAGGCTTCCTCGAACATATCCCAAGTGATATACTGAGGTCTTTTAAGTCCATCAGCTCTCCAATAATCTGGTACTCTCAGTCTATCTGTCAGTACAGTCTCAGTATGTTTCCACCAGGTCTTAGCCTCACCTCTTATCATAAAGGCAGCAAATCTAACCTTCTATTGATCTGTCAAGTTTAACACACTGAATATATGCTCAATATCATTCTTCCAGTTCTCTACAGCAAGGGGATCAGCTGTATCATGAAACTGAGAAGGCCTCAAATTAAGAATCTGGTCTAACTTGCTCGTACTACCATCGTTGCTCGAAGGTACATTAGCCACTGGTCATCTGGAAACCATATGTGCAACAACATCAATAAACCTCCCTAAAATATCTTCTAGATTTGTGGCAGTCGGGGGAACTGAAGGAACAACATGAGTCATATTAGGTGCAGCCGGAGAAGCTGGGTCAGATGCAACTGTAGGAATAACGGTGGAGGCAACTGTCGAAACTACTGGAGGTATGAGTCGAGAACCTTCGCCAACCTCAAAAATCAGCGGAACACCAGATGAAGCTATATCTGGTTCAGAATCTACAGGCCGAGTCTGAGGTATCTCAATATTACGCTCCGACACTCTTGCGTATCGTCGAGCTATCCCTCTCCCACGTTGAGTATCAGTACCACGGCCACATCCAGACATTTTCCTACAAACACATAACTATTATTCAACACTCCCATATAATGCAAGGTGTCTACAGAATTTATACGTACACTCTGATACCAAAATTTGTCACGACCCTCTCCCTAAAGCGGGCACAACCCTAGAAAGGGGTCCGCTAACCACTTCAGCTCGAGCACCTATATGTTATGCAATTGAACCAAAAATTCACATAGAAAATAATATTCCATAAAGTGCAATCAAATAAATCCCAAATAAGTGTTTACACCAATAGTGTTTGAAAACATGAAATTATCATAAATATCCTATCTCAAAAGCCAAAATAATGTCTGGACCAACACGACTGACGGCTGTGGAAAACAAGTCAAATCCTGATACCGATACTGCTACTGATGGGATGTTTGGGAAATAGGGGGTGAGCTTAAAGAGCTCAGTAAGTAAAAATATTTATACTCTCAACATGACCTCACCAAAAATATATATATATGATAGTGAATATATGAAAACAACAGTTAATATATATATAAGAGCTAACTCAGACAAAGCATACTCACAACAACACATCCATTGTGATACCTTACCTAGAGTTGTTATTTATTTAAAATTTAACTCACCATTATCTTATCTTCACCTTTACCTTTTTGTTACCCACTAACACACTAACTTGATAACCACCTCTAACTTTATTATTATATAAGAAAAACTAACCCTAAGTTTTCCCTTAGTGTGTGTGTGCTTGTGAGAAATAATTAAGAGTGATCAGTATATTGAATTTTCAGAGATCAGTAAACGGTTAAAGAGAGAAACAGATCCGTAGTGAGAGAAACACAAACCAGAAGAGAGAGAAAGTTGAGCAGGAGAGAGAAAGGGTCATTCGACATCTTTCGGCCATCATTTCCGGCAAATGACCATATCTAGAGAATCCTCTGAACGAGACGAATCCAACGCCGCCAAACTACCGTCGAAAATCTATCGCACACGCCCGCACACGCCTCCATGCGCCACCACACCGTCTGTTCATGCGTCGCCGTGCGTGACCAACACCTTTCGGGCTAGAATCTTCCCCTCGTCAAGATACGAGGGTTAGACACCGTATTTGCCCAATTCGGACATTCGGTTGTCGTGAAACGAGCCTAGAACGAAATTTAACAATATTCGATCGTTCATCGGTGATCACTAAGTATCCGCCATTACCACTACTGCCGTTGTGATCCTGGTGATGTGTACTGTTCGTGGACCACCTCGTTCTGAAATTCGAAAGTCGTTGGAGGTCGGTACGTTATATTTTACAATTTTATGGGTAATTGTAATATTTTGAGAGTTTTAGACTTATTCATAATTTGGCATGTTTATGGACCTAAATGAGTAAATTCTAATTTTTAGTGAGTAATATGAGATAATTGGAAATTTTAGGACTAAATTGATAATATTGGAGTGTATTGGGGTTAAATTATAAATTTAAAAAGTTTAGAGGTAAAATCATAATTTTAGTAAAATATAGGGACCTGTCGTAATTTTATAATTTTTCAGATTTTAGCGAAGACATATAGATATAAAGAGTTTTGCATGGATTGAGGTAAGTACAAAGCACGATGATTCCCTTAACATAAATATTTGTTGATTGATGTTTAATATGTGAGTTTACATAATGTAAAATAAATATATGTGTGTGTGTGTGTGTGTCTGTTAGAAAATTGATTGAGAAGTCGATAGCATGAGAACATAAATTGTGAATACAAATTTTGGGGTATAAATTGTATGCTTGTACTATGAATCGAAATATTGAGTATTATGTGATTTTTAGATGAGTTGATGGATGAAATTCGATGAGATGATTGTTATGCTGCCAAATTTAGTATGATAATGGTCTGATATGCGAGATTATGTGAGATTAGTATAGGTGTGTGGTTCAATCCCCCTCTTGCATATTTATGCGGGATTATATGGTGGGAAACCTTGGGGGTAAGAGAGAGACTCTCCTAATGGTTTCAATATATTATTATACTGAATTCGGATAGCAAACCTTGTTTGATTCAGATGTGTTGTTGTAAGTATGTTTTGTCTAAGTTAGCTCTTATATATATTAATTGTTTTTTTTCATATATTCACTATCATATATATTTTGTTGGTGAGGTCATGTTGAGAGTATGAGTGTTTTTACTTACTGAGCTCTTTAAGCTCACCCCCCATTTCCCAAACTTCCCAGGTAGTTCGCCAGCGCATCAGTAGCAGTATCAGTACCAGGATTTAACTCGTTTGCCATAACCGTCAGTCGGGTTGGTCCAGATATTTTTTTTGGCTTTTGAGATAGGACATTAGGATAATTTCATGTTTTCAGATACTTTTGGTGTAAACACTTATTTGAGATTTACTTGATTGTATTTTATGGAATATTATTTTCTCTGCAAACTTTTGGTTCAATTCCATGACATATAGGTGCTCGAGCTGAAGTGGTTCACGTACCCCTTCCTAGGATTGGGCCCGCTTTAGGGAGGGGATCGTGACATAAAGTTTCTGTTCAACAGCTGTACGGTGTAGTTGGCACAAGTTCTTTTGTGGTCCATAACAAATTTTTTTATTTTGGATGCGTTTTAAGTCAAGGCTTTCAGATATGGATTACCTTGACCAATATAAAATTGCGAGGATTTGCCTGGTATTGGGTTTGTGGGATGACAAACTTTCAAATAATATTTGGTTAGTTAGGTTGGACCTTATAAAATATATTAATTGTACATATAACGAAAAACATGACGATTGCACCATACATATGATGCACTTTAGTCACCTTAATTTAGGCTATGTTTGGATTGATGAAATGAGATGATTTATATTGAAAATCAACCTAATATAATGGAATGGAGAGTAATATAGGCGATTATAATATAATATTTTAAAATATTATTTGATAAATAAAAGGGAAATTATCGACGTTCCATCCTCTCTTTAGCTAAATTTTGAAAATAAAACACCTCATTTTTTAAAATTATCTGTGGTCCACCCGATCTTTAAAAAAAGTGACTTTTTGGTTGGCTTCTTTGTTATTGGGTATGTATTCTACCTATTTTTATGGATCAAATTTTGTAATTTTGCTGAATTCTTATTTATTATTGTCTAATTGTTGTTATATGCTTGGATACACAATTCGAGCAATTAGAATTTAGGTAGTTGCTTAAACTTGCTACCTTGAAGTTCTATGCAAATGAGTGGTCTGTTTAATTGTTGGGGTATTAAAGGAGGAATTAATGCATAAGTAGAAAACATTGAACTATTGTTGTTAATTTTAAAGAAATAAGACGATTTTATATTTCTGGATTTTAATACTCCCCTCAAACTAAAGCATACATATCATATGTAGCAAGTTTGTTACAAATGAAACCAGTGCAAGAATCACAGAGAGACTATGGCATTCTAACACTACTATAGAATGCATAGTAGAAACATATATGGTGACTTGGATGTTTTAATGTCATTGGAAAATGCACAACGGGAACAAATACATAGATTTGGATGGTTTAACATCGCTAGAAAATATAAAGTGAGAAAAGTTTAAATTATTCCAAACAGCTCAAAATATTTTAAAAAAAACTTGCCAAATCATCCCATGATAAAACCTAAAAAAAGAATCAGATGTGAAACTAGATGTGAATAAGGGACAAATAATAAATAAGATCTGAGTATTTCGTCGTAATTAGTATTGTCAAAATTTTCGAAGAAGATGCGGCGCGTGTTCTCCACATGTTGGCTTGAATAATGTCTCTAAAAGAGAGAAACCATGACCTAAAAAAAGATTGGCACTAATACCATGTAAAGAAATAAGACGATTTTATATTTTTGGACTATAACACTAATAATTTCTAACCAATGGAGTTATTTTAATTTAAATTTTGACTTAAATCTAAATAATAAAATTTAGGTCATTAAAATCATCTCAAATAATGACAGTTGAATCGACATCACTTGTTGGAAAATGCTTATGAGTAAGCATTTTGATGCACAATTTTAAGCATGGTCCACTTCGTGTTAGTGGTTGTTATTAAATGATTCGGATACTCCTCCGTGAGTAGTTCAAAATGGTATATTCATATGCTTAAAATGGTGCTTGGGTGAATGAGAAATTGTTGCTCAAAGCTCACCCAATGGTGTTGGAAAATAAGGAGAATTGAGCTTGTCACATATGGGAAAGCTATAGAGGGAAAGTTATGCTTATATATGATTGCTCGTATGTAGATGGGTTGGAGTTATAAGGATAGAGGCTCTCTCTACCTGCGCGAGGGGGGGGGGGTTGCAAATCAAATCCGAATCAAGCTTGGCTTGTGTGAACCCGCGTGTCCTGCGTACACGAATGCCGGACCAAATTGTGCGGGCCTGGCCCAGCCAATTTTGGCATATCTCTTTAATTTTTTCCAAGCCTCTTGATGTTCCATAACAGTTAATTTAATTAACTTGGTGGTTACAACAAATGAAAGGCCTTCTATTTATGAGATATAATTGGCATGTTAATTTCTTTAAAAATAGGGAAAGTGTATTTTTGTTTTTTAGAGTTGAATACAGAAAACAAGTTTAAGTTTTTGTTAAGAGAGTTCAAGCACTTCGGTTGTTCGTTGCAGTCGAATTTAGTGGTGCCCAATTTCTTTTATTTTCCGTTGCATCCTGGGAAACAGACATCTCGCGTTCTACTGCACCAATCGGTAGGGGACGAATTTATTTTAAGGAGATTGTTGCTGCATCAACAAGCCTCGGAATTCTCTCGGTTTGTGCTGCCTTCGTTGCTGTATTTTCACAATTTCGTTGCTGCTCCGTTGGGACTGATTTACTGATTTCTCGTTCTCTGTATGCGTTTGTCCTGTTGCTGTTTTATTACTTGTGTTGTTGCTAATTGTATCACTATTGTTAATTGTATCATTTATGTTCGATTTACTGTTTGTTTAAAGTCCGTTGTAAGAACGCAGTAACCAAAAAGTTGTAACATCACTAACATTGGGTCATTTAAATAAATGATTAGATTTTAATGGTCACAAACTGATTTATGATTTAATGGCATATTGTTATTTTATTGAGACATCATAATCTCGTAGTATTTTATTGACTTTTTTCTTCCACTTTTCTATCCATTTTATGTCGCATCTTGTGAATTTATATACGTAATTTACATATATAACCTTATTACATATTTAATGTCAAAGTCAATTTGTTATGTGTGCTTTAACACATGCTGAAGATGAGTTCATTCTCCATACACAATCCATAACTGAAAACAAAAACATTTTCAAACTCGGTGGGTCCGTTATATGAATTTTTTGATGCGGTAAGTTATATGGATTTTTTGACGCGGTTATATTCTCTCTCAAACAAGGAGCATATTTTAATTAAAATTGATTGCGGATGAAGGATCCCAAATTTCTTCATTGTTTAGCTTAAATTTTGGTGGCTGCTTGTAAGAACCAATCTAATTGGATCATCCCTTTAAATTTCTGTTCAACAGCTATACGATGTAGTTGTCACAAGTTCTTTTGTGGTCCATAATAAATTTTTGTTATTTTAGACGCGTTTTAAGTCAAGGCTTTTGGATATGGATTACCTTGACCAATATAAAATTGCGAGGATTTGTCAGGCGTTGGGTGTGGGATGACAAACTTTCAAATAATATTTGGTTAGTTAGGTTGGACCTTATAAAATATATTAATTGTACATATAACAAAAAACATGACGATTGCACCATACATATGATGCACTTTAGTCATCTTAATTTAGGCTATGTTTGGATTGATGGAATGAGATAATTTATAATACAATCTAATATAATGGAATGGAGAGTAATGTAAGCGATTATAATATAATGTTTCAAAATTTTTTTTGATAAATAAAAGGGAAATTATCGACGCTCCATTCTATCTTTAGCGAAATTTTGAAAAATACCTAATTTTTTAAATTTATCTGCGGTCGACCCGATTCTTAAAAAAATGATATTTCCCACCCAATTTGATACTTTTCCATAACTAATTTACTTGTGCAAAATATTCACAATTACTGATTTTTGGGTTGAAAATATCCCTCTAAAAAAAAAAAAAATAAGGCGAGCCATTGATAAATTTAAAAAATGAAGTGTTTTTTTGAACTTTCTCTAAAGATCAAATGGATTGATGATAATCATGTCCTTTGAAATTCTAAAAAAAAAAATAACTATTTTAATATTATTTTTTCAAATAGTAAATTAGTTTTCACTTATAATATTATTTTTTTAAAATTACGTTTCGTCTTAACCCATCAATTTGAACGAATGAATTTCAAAACCTCAATATCTCTTTTTATTATACTCTCGTTCATTCATTTCTATCGATCCAAATAATAATTTTTAAATATTTTAACTAATATTTCCTTATTTTTCACCCATCCAAATATAGCATAAGAGAAAGAAAGCAATATAGGACAAATTGTACTATATGATATATTTTTCCATGCACCTTTCAACACGGTATGGATGGAAAATTTTTTTTACTACAAAGTCTGGACACTAGAGTCGTTGAGTGGACTCATTTAAAGGACAATTGTTAGTACGATTATTAATTATTATGTTACTTTCGTGTGAAGTTTAATCAATTATTTTTGAGTGTGCATATTAATGATCTCTTTTGTTAGACTCTTATCATATGTGTATGTATTTCGACATTACGGAAAGATTAAGCTAGTAATTTTGTAAATAAACCATTAAACTTGAAACGGTTTAGTTTGCATTAAATTAAAAAATCTTAAACATTAAACTTCAATATATTCTCTAAGACACTGCAGGTCCTGATTTCGAATTCAGATGATGCGTTTCTTGTAAGAGCCTGGGGCAGTCGGAAATTTTACAGAATATAACCTACAGGTCCTGGATTCGAATTCGGATAATGCATTTCTTATAAAAATTTGGGACAATAGGAAATTTTACATGCTAAACTTAAGCTCAAATTAGATGATTTGACAACAATAATTTCAACATTTCCAAAAAAAAAAAAAAATTAATACACTTTTGTGTATAACATAAAATCATTAAAAATAATGGTTATATTGTCATATTGTGTGGGGGAAGACCTACTTTGTCCACTTACTAAAATATAGTTTTTTTTATATTAGTTAGTTATAATTTACGGATATAACAAAATCTGAAATTTATTGAGATAGCACAACTCTAAAAATCTGTCAAGCATTTGAGATGAAAAATACTTTATATCTATCTATATTTAAATATATATATATATATATATATATATATATATATATATATATATAGACTCTCATATTTTGGTTAAATGGTCATTGAGATCTTGTTGTTTTAAAACATGGTTGCACAGATCGTTTTAGGGATATACGAACTTTTAATATAAAATTTGAGGATTTGTGTGCATCAAAAAATGTCATATTTCACAAATGGTCACACATACTCTTTTATATATATATATATATATATATATTAATTAGTTATAATTTAAAGTTATAATAAACTTTGAAATATATTGGGAGTCTAGCTGTACGGCACAACTAAAAAAATCTGTCAAGCATTAGCTCGGAAATTTACACCTCACACTAGTATTCGAGAGGAAAAAAAATTAAAAATACACTTTATATCTATCTATATTTGAATATATATATAAAAAAAAAAAAAAAAAAAAAAAAAAAAAGGACATTTAGACTCTCATATTTTGGTTAAATGGTCATTGAAATCTTCTTATTTAAAAAAATGATTTCACATACCCTTTTTAGGACATATAAATTTTTTAAAATAAAATTTGGGGGTTTGTTTGTGCAATTGGTAACACATATCTCATGATTTGTCAAAATAAAAAGAGTTTGTTTATCCTAACTCTGTCTTTGCAATCTTTTTGAAAGAGATGTTACCATTTTTTTCATTTGAAGATTGGCTTATTTATGCAAAAAATTAAAAACATTAAATACTTTCGAATTTACACCTAAAATTTTATCAGTGTATTAAATTATACTTTTTAATTTAAATTTTACACCTAAAATATCAATTAATATATTAATTTATACTTAAAAAGTTCCTTTCAATGTATTAATTTACACCTTAAAAGTGATAACTGAAATTTTGAAAGTAAAATCAAACTTCTTTAAATCGAGTTTTTATACATAAACCAATCTTTCAATGTAAAAGTGTCAAATTTTCTTTTCAAAATTAAAAGGATATTCTTGACCATTTCCTCAAAAAATAGGGTTTAAATTTCATTTTCCCTTTATTAAATAGTTAAAAATGGTCATGATCCTTGCTTATTCTTTCCACGAAGTTTACAGGAAGCTACCGAGCACTATAAAATAAATGACACTAACATATGAAATGCAGTAGCAAGAAAATGAACTTTTAGCGTCCGATCCTTTAGTGTCGAATTTAATTTCGATGTTAATAATCATTTTTAGTGTCGAAATTAATATTCGACATCAAATATCACGATTTTAGCGGCGGACATCATTTTCGACGCCAAATTGTCTACCTTTAACGTCGAATAAGATTTTCGATGCTAAAATTACAACTTTTAGAGTCGAATAATTATCGACGCTAAAGTTTTTCAACTATTCTCATAATTTTTGGCGTCGACATAAATTACGATGTTAAATTTTATACTTTTAGCGTCCAAAAACGTGTTCAACGTCGAAAAATTGACATTTAGCGTCGACTAAGTTGCGTCGCTAAAGGTTTATGATGATAGCACCGACAATCTGTTAATCTTTAGCGTCCAAATTTAATTTCGACGCTAAAAATCGGACATTTAGCGTCGAAATAAGAGATTCAATGCTAAAAATAAATTAAAATGCAGAATGCCAACAACCCTTCTCCCCCTCTGCTTTTTCTCTCATCCTCTGCAATCTGAGACTCTCTCATCTGCAACCTCACAACTCTCCTACAAGTTTTAAATAAAATCATAATTAATTTTCCATTAGGTAAATCTTCTTTCATATAGCTTTATTATTTTTCTTTATATTTGCAAAGAATAATATATATCCCACTTAAGTATTTCAGTTTAATCTTTTTAAAAAATTATGGTTTTCATTTTTTATGGTTATGTTTATTATATACTTTGTGTTAGTGGTTTATGATTCATATATGTAGATTAGTTAATTAACTAAATATATTTTATTCTGTAAACTAATTAATTAATCAACTAAATATATATGTATATGCTTAAATAAATAATTAATGAATTGGTAACATTGATGGCTGTAATATCATGTTTAATAATTATATTTGTATATTTAGGTATTTGGATGAAATGGATAGAAATTGGATGAGCTCGGTGGATAGATTGACTGTTGAATACTATAATGGAGTGCATGAGTTCATGGAATCGGCAAAGTAACATATTGATACAGAAGGTCGTGTTCGGTGTCCATGTACAAATTATTTGAATAGGGAAAAGAAACAGTTAGATGAAGTTCATAATCATTTATACATGTCGGGAATATCACCAACTTACCGTACGTGGATTTATCACGGTGAGCAGTATAATTCTCAATCATGATTTATTGATTCCGGTGAATGGAGCAGTAGTTACAATCAACCTGTAAATGATGAGATAACTGATGCTTTGCATGACTTACAAGGTCCACAACTTGGTCATAGTGTTAGTGGTGACATACCAGTATTAAGTGGAGATGATCAAAATTTATTTAGTGAACTACTTGATGAGGCAAAAAAAAAAAATTCCATTTGAAGGTGCTGGAATGTCGATATTGAATTTCGTTGTGAAATTATTACACATTAAAGTGATCAATAGAATGACCAACAAAAATATTGATATGATGTTAGAGTTATTGGGACAAATGTTACCGGTTGGAAGCGAATTGCCTAAGTCATATTACGAGGCAAAGAAAATACTGTGTGATCTGGGAATAGGGTATGAATCCATTCGTGATTGTAAGTATGACTGTGCATTATTTCATGCCGAGTATGAATCACTTGAATATTGTCTGATATGTGGTGAAATTCGGTACAAAGTCTGTTGTATGGGGAAGATAGTGCCTCAAAAGATATTGCGATATTTCCCATTAACGCCCAGGCTGCAGAGGTTGTTCATATCACGACATACATCGACTGACATGATGTGGCATCATGAAAAGAGGATCGGTGAAGAGGGCATACTTAAACATCCTGCAGAAGGAACTGAGTGGAAGGAATTTGATGACATGTACCCTCGTTTCACTGAGGACCCTGTAATGTCAGGTTAGGTCTTGCCTTTGATGGTTTTAACCCATTTGGGAATATGTACAACTCTTACAACATGTGGCCCTTTTATTGTTATTCCATATAACTTGCCTCTATGGAAATGTATGAAAGTTCCGTTCATATTTATGTCATTGCTTATCCCTGGTCTACGTTCCCCTGGTAAAGATATGAATATTTACTTTAGACCATTGATCGAGGAGTTACAAATATTATGGAATGTGGGTGTGCATACCTATGATGCAGCTTCCGAGCAGTATTTACAGATGCATGCCGCATTATTATGGACCATTAATGATTTTCCAGCTTATGGTTCATTATCTGGATGAAGCACTAAGGGATACATAACATGTACAGTTTGTGCGGGTCAAACACCTTCGCAACAATTACAGAATAAAATAAGATACACAGGGCACAAGAGATTTCTTGAGTTGAGTCATCCTTGGCGGAGGAGTAAATTATTCAACGATCAACAAGAACCTCAGAGTATGCCCAGTCTATTGTCTGAATTCGACATACTTTGCCAACACCAACATCTCAGAGATAGCACATCAGGGAAACATCATAATACTAGAGATAAAAATCGAAAACGTCAACTTGAAGAGTTGAATTGGACATGAAATGGTATTTTCTCTGAGTTAGAGTATGGGGGACTCTGAGTTTATGACATAATTTGGATGTAATGCATATAGAAAAAAACATATGCGAGAGTTTAGTGGGCACACTCTTCAATATTCCGGGTATGACAAAAGATATGTAAATGCTAGATTAGACCTATAAGATCTTAGAATTCGCAATGAATTGTATTTATAGGTCACTCATCGAGGTCTTATTAAGCCACCTGCTAGTTACGTGTTAACTCCATCAGAGAGAAAATCATTCTGTGATTGGCTGAAAATGGTTAAATTTCCTGATGATTATGCATCGAATATTGGGCGTTAGGTCAGAGATGATATAATAACGAGGTTAAAAAGTCACGATTGTCATGTGCTTCTTGAGATTCTCCTTCCTGTTGGCATTCGATCTTATCTGCCCCCGAATATATGCGACGTCGTACTTGATCTATGTGGCTCCTTTAAATAATTATGTCAAAGGACATTAACCATATATGTTACTGACGAACTTGAGCGAAGAATCGTGATAATCTTGTGCAAGCTGGAGCGAATATTGCCACCCATTTTTTTATGTGATGGTACATTTGGCCGTGCATTTACCGGCTGAAGCTAGGAAAGGAGGTCCTGTCCAATACAGATGGATGTATCCCATTGAGAGGTACTATACAATTTTAAATATTACATTCTTAAAATTTTTTTGTGCATTAAAATTATTATTAATACAAACTTGTTGTCATATCTGCAGGGCTTTCGGATATTACAAATAATATGTGAAAAACAAGGCGTGACCTGAAGGGTCAAGAGTAGAGGCTGTTGTAATAAGTGAAGCAATAATATTTTGTTCGATGTACATGCAGAATATTGAAACTCATTTTAATCGTCGACCACGAAACTATGATGGAGATGCAAGTAATAAGCCAGATATCACAGTGTTTCGTCGAAATTACAGACCGTTTAGAGTAGTAGGTGTCAAATTACTAACATTTGAGGAAGCTCAACGTGCGCACTGGTTTATATTGAGTAATTGCGATGAAGTGCAACTGTACTTAACATAAGTCTTTTTGGTGCATAACTGTATTTTTATTGTCATACATTAACGTAACTCATTTTTTAGGCAACATATTACAATGCTACAATGTGGTGGTGACCATAACGTTGATGGAAGACACAAAAAAGAATGTCCTAAATGGTTTGAGACAACTGTAAGCCCTAACATTGTCTATTTATTTTTATTCTAACAGTAAATATTTCAGTTTGTTATATTAACACGTAAATATTATCATGTGTTAGATAAACAACCAAGTGCAAAATGGTCAACTGGACTCGTCCTCCTCGTTGGTTTCCTTGGCATATGGGCCTTAAAAGCAGGCTTACGAATACAGTGGATGCATTGTGAACAGAGTTAGATTTCATACCGAGCAGCGAGATGTTTCACATGTCACTCAGAATTATGGAATTATAGTCATAGGAGAACACGATTAAGATATTATTGACTTCTACGGAGTGTTTCAATCAGTCATTGAGTTGATATACAGACTCAGACGACGTATTATGCTATTCGAATGCATGTGGTTTGACACAAATGCCAGAAAGAGGAGAATTCAAGTTAATAATCATCTAACGTCAATTAATGTTCAACGTTATTGGTACAAGAATGATCCATACATTTTTTGTACCCAAGCAATATATATATATATCTGATCCAAAGCTAGGAAATGGTTGAATGGTGGTAGAAACGTTACAACATAGGGGCATTTGGGACCGCAGAAGAAAGATAGTGTTGAAATATCAGATGAAGCACAAGAAGTCTCTGACAACTTTGAAGTTGCTGAACATATATTCATTTACTAAATGTCACCGTTCCTGAAAATATCATGTTAACTCGAGAAAATATAGACCGTTGAGATAAATTTTCATTCTGAAGTTAGCGTGGAAGCAGCAAATGAAGAAGAATTCGACACTGAAGATGACTTCGAGTCCAGTCACGAATCCTCAAATACTGAAGATAATAGTGACTAATCTAGTTAGTGTATGATGTGATGGATGAATAATTTTTACTATTATAATGGATGGTTGTTGTTTTTTTGAAAAATTATCATCATTGATTATTGGTGTTGTTGTTGTCATGAATTATTAGTAGTATATCATGGTTGAATGGTTGTTTTTGTTAGTATTAAAATAATTTATTATCATATTATTATTATTATTACCCTTTAGCGTCGACATAAGATTTCGGCGCTAAAACACAGAATTTAGCGTCGAAATATTAAATCGATCCTAAAATCATCACATTTAGCGCGTCGAAATAAATTCACCGACGCTAAATGTTAGACTTTTAGCGTCGAATCATTTTTCGACGCTAAAGGTCAGACTTTTAGCGTCAATTTAATATTTCGACGCTAAAGGTAAGAAAGTAATTTTCCCTCGAAAAATTTTCCTTATTTTTCAGTTACCGCCGTTGTTTTAGCATCGACATGTTCGACGCTAAAACGAAACAAATTCGATGCTAAAAGGTTATTAAAATCCCTAATTTCGATTTCCCCTCATTCTTCTCTGCTCGACGAACATCAATAATGCACATTCACTTCACTTAAAGTACCTCTCTTTCTCGTAACTTTTCCGTCATTTTCTCGAGAAAATTTCTAGACTTGGTAAATTCTCGAAACCTCATATACTCAGTAAATCAGTTTACTGTTTCTCTTTTATGGGTTGATACCCAGATCGTTTATCATTTATTTGTTTCTCTTTTATTTCATTTTGTTTAGTTTCCTCCTGATTTTAAGTAATTTATTGCTATCACTAGTTAATGGATTTGTGAATGGTGCGATCGTGGTGGGTTTTGGATATTCTCTATTAATTTTGTTGAATTTGGCTCCGTTTTCTTCTGAGAAGACATAAATTATATCATTGACCTCTTATGGAGGTTGCTTGAACTTTACAAGTAATTTATCATTGAGCTGGGGTTGATAGTTGATTTTTTTTTAAATAAAAATTTGATGCTTAGTCATTGTTTTAACTTCGGTGGCTGATTAATTTTGCTCAGTATGGTTTATGAGAGAATACATAAGAGTGAAAACCAATAAATTTTGTGGCTATTTGCTCGTATTTCTTAAATTACAGATTGAGGATGGCAATTGGGAAAAAAATTCGTTATGCCTCCTAGAAAGTAATTTTCTAGGATAGTTGTTGTTCCTAGAAAAAATTGCTCGTATTGCTTAGTAATTTTTGGTAAATCATATTTGAAATTCAAAGGAAAATGACTCTTTTCATTTTCATGTTTAGGATAGTTGTTGTTCCTTGGAGAACGCAAATTCACTGCTGTTATCATGGTCCCAGATCACGTGCTTGATCAATTTCGAAGTAGTCAAGAATAATGAAGACGTGACATATCATGGTTGAATGGTGAATAATGAAGTCGTGACAAGAATGTGTATGTGTGTGTGGCCGAATAAGAATAGTTTTTGTTAGAAATATTCATGACTTATTGTGTGAAGATTGTGTAGAGTTGTTAATGAAATCTTATTAGAAATACGGTTGCATCGGATGCTAGGGCAGTCTTAAATGTATATTGTTGTATGTAATGAATATGATGAATGAAAAAACAAAGTATGTTGTTTTTGTCACTTCTATTTACAAAGCATTGTTATTTTACAGATGGCACCGGGAAATCGCAGACGGGCTAATGCGACTCTATTTATATCAGCAAGGACAGATGCCTTTGCTGGAGTCTCTGCTAGCACAAATGACTTGAGTACAGCGAAGGGTCGAGGACGCACTCGTGGCCTGGGGTTGGTTAAGCACGTTAAGGCTCACGGCCGTATCCGGATTGAGATATCAGACAAGTTGGACAAAGACAAGTTGGACAATATAATTCAGTGTTTACTACAGCCTTAAGTTCTACAGCTCGATTTGAAGCTCCCCAAAACTATGTTTCTTGGAGAAAGATACCGTGGGAGACGAAAATCAACCAGCTCTTCTCTTTGCTACTTGTGAGTTTCCTTATGGTATTAAGTTTTCGGTATTGTTTGTTAGTTAAAATTTTTATTTTATACTCATTTTTACTCGGTTGCTATTCTTGTAGGAGTGGTTCGACTTCGATCTGACCAAAGTGAATGTCCAACAGTATATTGACTACCACATGGGGAAAAATTATAAGGATTATACGACAAAAGTCCTGAAACCAATATTCGACGAACATGGATCTTTATATGCTCCACAACATAAGTATGATTTTATAGAGGAGCAAGACTGGACATTCTTATGTGAGCTTCGGTCTAGTAAGAAACACGAGGTAAATTTTAAAATAAACAGAAATTTATAATTCTCTTTGTTTTCGGTACATACAGTGTTGTTAAATGCAGAATAAATGTCACGCAAATGCAGAAAATCGAAGTCACTTACGTTTTAACCACTGTGGAGGTTCGAAGCCATTTATCCAACATCATGCCGAACATTCTGAGGTAAATATATCCTAACGTGAAATTTACCAGTTATTGTTTTTTTTAATGTGGAATAATACTAAATGTATTTTCTGTTTTTAGCAGAGTAGCACAGGTGAGGTGCAATCATTTCCAGATTTTTTTCCGAGTGACGCATTACAATGAGAAGAACAAATAGATAAATGAAGAAGTCGAACGCTGCTATGTAAGTTTAAGTTTTTAAAATAAAATAATTAGTATTATATTTTTTTTTTCAAATTCTAACATTAACTTATTTTTTTTAAACATAACGAAATGATGGAGCTGCAACATCAAACTCAGGAGACAGAGCCCGACCCGATACCAGATGAGCAGTTGTCGCAATTGGTTTTCAAGAACCAGACAGCTTACAACGTCGGCCTAAGCACTCGTAAGAAGCCGACGTCATCTACACGCACTACTGTTTCTTCGGACAATGACTCGAGTCTTCGAGACCAGCTAGCCACCACCCAGGACCAGCTAGCCACCACCCAAGGCCAGCTATCCAACATCCAAAACGAGCTGAAGAAGACTAAGGAGGAGCTACAAAAGGTCAAGGTGGACCACGAGAAGAAATTGGAGCAGTTCGACCAGCAGATACGGGCTTTCCGGGAGATATTGGAGGCCTCACTTGGTCAGGGTGCATTGAGCTCGAGCACCCCCAATCACAGTAGCAATAATTTTATATCCATTTGTATAAACATTCTGAACAGATAGTTTTAATATAATATATATTTTTTTAAATAAATTTTCATTATAATAATAAAATAATTATTAAAATATTTCTCAATTGTGTTATTAATCAGAATTTTTTCAAATAATAAAATTTTTTAAAATATTAAATTAATTATTTTAGAGCAAAATTATGTAAATTAATATTTTTAAAAAAACACACATTTTAAAATTATTTTCGTCGAATTATTCGACGCTAAATGTGTTTTTGGTGTCGGATATTTCGACGCTAAAAGTTTAAAAATCGCCGCTGTAAGTATACAAATATTATTTTTAATGTACTTTAGCGTCGTTTCGGTTCGACGCTAAAAGTCTACTTTTAGCGTCGAATTATTTCGTAGCAATACATGAACTATAGCGTCGGAAATTTTTATTTAGCGTCGAAATAAATTGGACGCAAACTAACAGTTTTTAGAGTCGAAAATCACTATTTCGACGCTAAATATCGTTCTAGTCCGCATTTTGGCGTCTAATTTTTTCGACGTTATTTTTCGTTTGCGTCGAATGTGTGACTTTTGGCGTTGATTATTTTCGACGCTAAATGACATAATTTTTGTAGTGTTGCTAAGTTTCAATATGATGGTAAGTTAACGATTCTTTAATAAATCAGAGATATTTTTAGTAAAAAAAATAATCATATTATTTATTTGGAAAATAAGAAAGATCAAGGTAAATATTCACTAAAATATAATAATGTAATAATTTTTTATTATAATTAATTAATCAATTAGGGAAATTTTATTATTTTTTACATAAAAATTAATAATAATTTTATAATATACTTAAATATATAGATTCATATTTTCATTGAGCTTTATATTTGGGATAAAGCCTAGGCAACTACACGTCGTCCTCTACTCGAACACTTTCATTTCACTAGCTCTCTTGCTCTTTCGGGAAGTTTATTCAATGTAAAAAGAATCCAAAAAGAATTGTTTTATATATTTTATGTATATTGATTCGGAGGTAGCTCTTTTATTTCTTAAAGGATTTGGAATCGAATCAAATCAAAAGCAGATAATTTTTTTCAGAAACTATTTCTCTTCAGTTCTCATTAATAAGGTAAGTTCTATGCTTTTTCTTTCTTTTTATATTTATATATTCGGATAAAGAAGAATAAGCATTATAATTTTCTTCATGTTCAATATTTTTGGACCTTTTTTTTTTTTAATTATCATTCATAATATGGATCATTGCAACTAAAATTTTTATAATACCGGTTACTGTCTTGCAGTGGCACACCCACATAAAAGTGAGCGAATCGAAAATTTATTGAAATGTATTTTATAAATTAATGAAAAGTTTAATTTATTAATGAGATGATCAAAAACACCAGTTAAAATAAATAGTATCTAAATTTTTTTATGAAAATCAATATTCTAGTTTTGTTACTGCATTATACTATAGGTTAACGAGGAAAAGAGTAAAAGACAAGTGGTAAAAACCCACCAAGATCGGCCCTAATATCCTCGAGACCCAAAACGAATTTTATATTTTGATGATCATTAAAAAAAAAAAATGGAAACCTTAACTATTAATTAATTATTTATATGTTATAACGAAAAATTCGGGGGCTATAACAAGTGCTGGTTCCCAGACTCACGTGTCAGGTGATTATCTTTCAATTCATCCACTAAACATCGCTTTATTATTACTCGAACTCAATTTATCAAGACTCAAAACACGTTCACAATTAGCGGAGATTTGTTTTTTTTTTTGAATCGTTCAAAATCTCATCGTCAAATCATCCCTTCCGAACTTAAGCGGAGTAAATAAAATCTTTATCACATCAGTTACTGTTATAATCAATAACTCCTTTTAGAAAACAATGTAGTAAAAAGTACATGTACTTATATTATAGGTGTGAAATATGTATGATTTATAGTAATCAAGCTTTACACATCATTTGGATCAGATTATATCAAATAATATTATTTAAACCAAGTGACATTTTATCTTATGAAAAACGAAATTAGGACGGTGAATAAAGTAGTGAGTGGAACTTCACTTTCTCCATTTATTCCGCAAAGGAGTGTGAATTCGGTAAAGATAAACTATGTTTATATATAGAATTTTAATGCTGATCTTTTTGAATTCGATTTTTTATAATCTTTTTGTTGACGGACGATTTTTGTCTCAGGGATAGTTTCGAGATAACACACCCGAGACAACATTCTCTTAATCTTGAATTTATTTGGTTATTGGATGACCAAAAATAAATTTGGCGAAAAACAAGAAACACACAAGAAATCAAAAAGAAAAGATTTAACGTGGTTCGGTGGAGCTCGTCCAGCCTATGTCCACGGTCACAAAGCGAGGTGGGGGTTCTTTATTACTAAACAGAGCTCGACCGACCTGTTTTAGTGAAGGTCTAATGAAACCGAGCAGGTTGTGCTATTTCTTACAAGTAATTCTCAAATAGAAAATTTCGTAATCCCTACAAATGTGATCATCCTTCCCTTATATACTACTCAATATACGACACTGTATTCATATCTTTGTGACACCAGCCTTGCAGGGCTGTGAATTTCCAGCGATTTGACAGGTTTCCTTCCCCAAATTGCTATCGCCGAAAGTAAGATCTACCCTCTGAATTTCTGTCACATCATGCATTGTCATACCTTTTTTATGACAGCCTGTTGAATTTCGAATGTGAGAGTTTTGGAGGGAAAAATCTTGTTATTCTAATCCCTCGCCAGTCTTCAAGAGATCGTTCAAATAATAAACTGATCTGCCCCCGTAACATCCGACTTGATCCATAATATTCGAGCTATCGATCCTGGGAGTGAGTAGAAATGAACCGAGCTACCGGGCTATTGTGGTCGGTCTCGACTCATTCGTTGCCGATCTCGAAGTACTGAATCATGTTATGTCCTCTAGATGAGTAGAACTTCCCTCTTTGCCCTTACCGAACTGTTTAGAAACCTTAGTCGCATAAATCCCCTTCAACATCCCTCCCCTAGTTCTCGGTTCCAGCGAGCGTACGAGTTGGTGCCGGAAACGACATAAATTAGAAATGTGTTGATCGACTAACAAGTGGTTGATCTTCGGAATTGTACAAAGAAAAGCCCTGGTGTCAACTTCGGTCATCCTCAATGCCTTCGTATGGTCTGTCCTCAAGCCTATGTCAGGCACTCGGTGGGACGTAACCCGACCCCGAGCTGGTGAAAAAATACAGACTCGGCGGAATGAGTCCAGTCCCGAGCTGGTGGAACACTACAGACTCGGCGGAAAGAATCCAGCCTCGAGCTGGTGGAACACTACAGACTCGGCGGAATAAATCCAGCCCCGAGCTAGTGGAACATAACAGACTCGACGGAACGAATCCAGCCCTGAGATGGTGGAGCAACTTATACTCGGCGGAACGAATCCAGCCCCGAGCTGGTGGAACACTACAGACTCGACGGAACGAATCCAGCCCTGAGCTGGTGGAATACTACAGACTCGGCGGAACGAATCCAGCTCGGAGCTGGTGGAACACTATAGATTCGGCGGAACGAATCCAGCTCCGAGCTGGTGGAACATAACAGACTCGGCGGAATGAATTCAGCTCCGAGCTGGTAGAACATTTGAGACTTACATGAGGGAATATTTTTAACCTCTGAAGTTCTGCGAAACTTGGCGCGGGCGTCCCCTTGTCAGGCTAGTAAAAAACAAAAATTGGAACAATATAAAGTTAACAAAAAGTGGAGGTTACTTAGCACATATCCCATGCAAAAATTTAATAAGTAAAAACAACAACTCGGGAGCTCCCAGACAGTGTCCTGCCCGAGGCATCCAAAACACAATTCTGAACCTTGTAATTCATTGTCCCGGCTAACCAGGCTACGAATACGTCGATCCAGTGCGGTCAGGCAATTCCCCACGGGGGAGGAAGACACCTATTGTGTGCCCTCCCTGGGTGGTACTCAATGGGACTCACTAGCCAACTCGCAGGGAAAAAAACCTTCATGGGTACGGTTTACCCGAGACTTCTGTAATCAATGGGACTATTCAGCCAAGCCCAAGCCAAGTGGTTTGACAGTACACAACAGGACTCACCAGCCGACTCGCAGGGGAAGAAACCTCCCTGGGTCCAGTTTGCCCGGGAGCATGATGGTCATGGAGGTAATTAAGCCATCCTCATGTCGTACTCTCTGATAGTCTTCAACGGGATTCATTAGCCGACCTGTAGGAGAAGAAACATTCCTGGGTCCGATTTTATCCTGAGCTATTCCTCAAAGATGCGAGTCATGGGGTAGTAACGCTCTGGCCTCGAGGTTTGATAACGACACCCATGATTGGCGTGCCATGAGGGGTTCGCGCGTTTCTCACATGTGCTCCATCCTTTGATGCGTTCTGGATCCTCACAAGTGAAAGGAGCCAGGTCGGAACACTTCCACCCGAGGGTTTGATAATGACACTTGGGAGTGGCGTGCCACGGGCTTGGTGTCCTTCCCAGTTACCGATCACCCCTTCGCATCGAGCACGTCTCAATAATATTGAACATGATTTTCGTATTTAATTAACAACAAGTAAAGTGGATGAGCTTTTTAATTTTTAAAAAAAAAAAAACATGTTCATATTCATGGGACCTACTGCCCTTCTTACAACTTTTGGTGAGTCATTTCAAGAGAGGCTCTACAAAAATTATCAAGCTCTTGCCAGCTTATCTAACTACTGGTGGCTCAAAGAAAAAAAGTTACTGGAAATATCTTCTCAGTATCTCGGCATTCCATGGATTTTTGAGCCGGGTACCATCCAATTGTTCCAAAATATAAGCACCAGGTCTCACAATCTCCAATACTCTATATGGCCCTTCCCACTTGGCGCCCAGTGAACCTTCCTCGGGTCTTCGGATATTCAATGTGGCCCTCCTCAAAACCAAATCTCTAGGGAGGAAGGATCGGATCTGAACCTTCTTTTTTGTAGAAACGGGCTATTCTCTGTTGACATACGGTCGTTTTCATAGCTGACTTCTCACATTTTTCTTCGGCTAGGTCTAGATGATTTCTGATAAGTTCCTCATTCTGTTCAGCCTCAAAATGTCGGACCTGGTGGGTGATCATCCATATTTCTACAGGGATAACTGCCTCACACCCGTAAGCCAAAGAAAATGGGATCTCTCTCGTGGAATCCTTGTAGGTCGTCTGGTGTTCCCATAATACTTCTGGTAATTCTTCGACCCACAATCCTTTACTAGATCCGAGTCGGGCCTTCAAATTTACTTTGATCGTCTTGTTGGTAGCCTCGACCTGCCCATTGGACTTGGGATAGGCAAGTGAAGCCAATCTCAAGGCAATCTGAAGATCTTCACAGAGTTTCCGGAAACCCTTACTGTCAAATTGCTTCCCATTATTGGTAATGATGGCCCGAGGAATTTCGAACCGGAAAATGACATTCTTCTTCATAAAATCTGTTGTCTTCTTCTCTGTGATTGCAGATAGAGGTTCGGCCTCTATCCACTTGGTAAAATAATCAATGGCAATAATGGCGTACTTGGCTTATCTCCGTCCTGTAGGCATTGGTACGATGATGTCGAGCCCTCATTGAGCGAACAGCCAGGGGCTAACTAGTGAGCTCAACTGCTCTGTCGGTTGATGCTGAATGTTTGCATTCTTCTGGCACCCCTCACACTTTCTTGCCACCTTCATTTCGTCCTGGTGCATCGTCGGCCAATAGAATCTCTATCTCAAAGCCTTATGCACAATAGATTGTCCCACGATGTGACTTCCGCTAATACCCCCATAAATCTCCCTGAGTACATAGTAGGCCTCCTCTACCACAAGGCATCTTAAAAGCGGCACTGTATACCCCCTCGATATAATACTCCGTCAATCAGATAAAATTTCGAGTTTTTGTATCTCACATTTCTCGCTTCCTTCCTATCTTCAGGCGTTTCCCTAGACTCCAAATACTTCTTGATCGGGTCCATCCAAGAGGTTTCCTCCATTATTTCCACTTCCATTACCCCTGATTTCCCAACATTCTTTTCATGTAAACAAATCAAAAGGATGGTTATGGGATTCTTCGATTTGATAGAAGATGTCAGCCGGGCTAACGAATATGCTTGATGGTTATTTTCCCGACCGATCATCTCGAACCGTACACTACCCATTTCTCCTGCCAGCTTCTTAACCTTGGTCATATACGCCGCCATGTTAGGCTCTCTAGCCTGAAATTCGCCCCTCAGCTGCTGGATGGCCAGCTGAGAGTCGTTCTTCACAATCACATCTCAGACGCCCACCACCGTGCACAAGCTTAATCCTGCCAAGATGGCTTCATATTCTGCCTCATTATTGGTGGCCTCAAAAGCAAATCTCAAGGAACAGACCACCTCTTCTCTGTTACTACTCCGCAACACGACCTCAGCTCCACAACCTTGCGAACTAAAAGATCTGTCCACAGACAACTCCCACTTGGTCTCTGGTACTTTTAAAATCTATGGCCCAGTAAACTTGGCCACAAAATCTGCCAGGGTCTACTCTTTTACCGCTTTCCTCGGCAAATAAGATATGTCGTGCTCACTCAACTCCATCAACCACTTTACTAACCCGCCAGAGACCTCTGGCTTCTGTAAGATTTGCCTCAAGGGATGGTCGGTATATACTCCGATTGGATGAGCTTGAAAGTAAGGTCTTAGCTTCCTGGAAGCCGTGACCAATGATAACGTCACCAGTTCATTAGCCATATGTCTTGTCTCCGCATCCAACAGAGCTTTGCTGATGTAATACACCGATCTTTGGATCTTATCGGCCTCCTACACCAACATCAAGCTCACAGCATGCTTAGATACAGCCAAATATAAAAATAAAGTCTCACTAAGGATCGATTTTGCCAAAAGCAGAGGTTGGGCCAAATATTATTTGAGCTACGTGAAGGTTTCCTCGCACTCTTCCATCAATGTGACGTCCTTCTTAATCTTCTTGATTAATTTGAAAAATGGATGGCACTTTTCGGTAGCACGGGATATGAATCGGTTTAGGGCATCCACCCGGCCCGTCAGCCTTTGCACTTCTTTGACTTTCATGGAAGGACTTCAGGAGCTATCTAAAATATAAAAAGAAACAGATGAGCCTTAAAGACCTTGGAGTTCGACTGAGGTTCGAAGAGAACAATAGAAAGTCAAAAAAGGCCAGTTACAAGACTATGGAGTCTAAAGCCAACATCGTTGAGGATGGAAAGAGTAGCAAAAAGGGAAAGAACAGCGGAGCTGATTCTTCCCAAGCAAACAAGAAGTTCTAGGGAAAATGCTACAATTGTGGGAAAAGCGGTCATATGGCAAAGACTGCAGAAATAATAAGTCTCAGGAAAATGGCAAGAAAAAAGAAAAATGAGGCCCATATCGCTGAAGATGAGCAGTTAACTGATGAGATCTCAGCAGTGGTAACTGAAGCCTTCTTGGTTGGGAATCCGAGAGAATGATGGGTGTCTAGGGCTACTCATCATATATGTGCTGATAGCAACATATTTTCCTTGTATCAGAAGGTCGATGGTGATAATCATCTGACAATGGGAAACTCGTCTACCTCTAGAGTGGTTGGACAAGGCACAATGGTTCTGAAGATGACATAGGAAAAGGAGCTTACATTGAAGAATCTTTTGCATGTTCCTGATATTCGGAAGAACTTGGTCTCGGGCTCTCTCCTTAGTAAGAATGGCTTTAAGCTTGTATTTTTTTCTGACAAATTTGTATTGACCAAAAATGATATGTATGTAGGAAAATGATACCTCACTGAGGGTCATTTCAAATTTAATGTAATGACTGTCAATCGACACAGTGGTATTAATAAAGCTACAACTTGCGCTTATATTATTGAGTCACAAAATATATGGCATGGGAGGTTATGATATGTTAATTATGATATAATGCGTAAATTAATTAATATGGACCTTATACCTAAATTTACAATTGATAGCCAACATAAATGTGAGGCATTTGTTGATGCAAAAATACATAGAGCATCATTTCATTCCATAGAACAAAGTTCTGAACCCTTAGAACTTGTACACACTGATGTGTGTGATATGAATATTGTGCAAACAAGAGGCGGTAAAATTTATTTTATCACTTTTATCGATGATAGCACAAGATTCTGTTATGTGTATTTGCTAAGGAGAAAAGATGAAGATATTGAGAGCTTTATACATTATAAGAATGAAGTTGAAAATCAACTTGGCAAGAAAATTAAGAGAATCATGAGCGATAGAGGTGGTGAATATGTGTCACCATTTGGTGAATATTGTTCCAATCATGAAATTATTCATGAAACCACTACTCTTTATTTGCCTCAACAAAATGAGATTGTTGAGCGCAAGAATAGAACGTTGAAGGAAATTATGAACGCCATATTGACAAGCTCTGGTTTACCCCCAGAAATTTTGGGGGGGAGCCTTGCTTTCCGCGAACTACGTTATGAACAAGCTTCCTCACAGAAGATTGGACATGACATCATATGAGTTGTGGAAAGGTCACGTACCTTCCTATAAATACCTAAAAGTATGGGGATGTCTTGCCAAAGTAATGGTTCCTAAACCTATGAATGTTAGAATATGATCCAAAATTGTTGATTATATATTCATTGGATATGCTCGCAACAATAGTGCGTATCGATTCTTGGTACACAAGTCTGAGATTCCTGACATAAATCCGAATATGATAGTTGAGTCAATGAGTACAATATTTTTTGAAGATACATTTCCTTGTAAGGAAAGACAAAGAACAAAGTCTCTCAAAAGAACTATTGATATTGTTAAAGACAGTGACCAGGTTGACCAAGAATCAGATTAATGTGGAAATGTTGAGACAATCGAACCTAGACATAGTAAAATAGCGGGAACGTCTAACATACTTGTTAGAAAATGAGTCTCCAAGCTATAAGGAAGCAATGTCTTCGCCGAAGGCACCTTTGTGGAATGAGACTATCAACAGCGAGATTGATTCCATCCTACAAACTTTACTTGGGAGTAGCCACTGGGATACAAATGGATATTCAAACGAAAGATGAAACTGGATGGATCAATAGATAAGTACAAGGCAATGCTTGTCATAAAATGTTATAGACAAAATGAAGACCTTGATTACTTTGACACCTATTCACCAGTGACTCATATCACATCAATAAGAATGCTCATAGCCATAGCAGCTATATTTGGTCTTGAAATACATCAAATGGATGTAAAGATGACATTCTTGAATGGCGAATTGGATAAAGAGATTTACATGGAACAACCAGAAGGTTTCAATGTTCTTGGATAAGAACAGAAAGTGTGCAAACTTGTAAAATTCTTTTACGGATTAAAACAAGCACCTAAACAATGGCATGAGAAATTTTACAAAGAGATTTTGTCAAGTGGGTTCAAAACCAATGAGTGTGATAAGTGTGTGTACACCAAATCAACTCAAAAAGGATATGTCATTGTGTGTCTCTACGCAGACGATATGCTGATAATTGGTAGTAATCATGAAATGATTCAGTCTACCAAGAAAGTGTTATCCAGCAAATTTGATATGAAAGATTTAGGAGTGGCTGGTGTGATCCTATGAATTAAGATTTCTAGGACATCGGAATGATATATATTATCTCAGACTCATTATATTGAGAATATGCTTGAGGAATATAATAAATGATAAATAAATGTGGCTAGAACTCCAGTAGACCTACTCTTCATTTATCGAAGAACATTGGCTCAAGCATATCGCAACCAAAGTATTCGAGAATCATCGGAAGTCTGATGTATCTCACGAATTACACACGACCTGATATCGCTCAGTCTGTGAACAGGCTTAGCAAATATATGAGCAATCCGGGATATAACCACTGGAAAGCCATAGTAAGAGTTTTGAGGTATCTGAGAAGAACTTCAAAATATGGGCTGTATTATACGGATATCCTACTGTTCTAGAGGGATATAGCGATGCTAACTGGATATCTGATATTCCAAATCTATGAGTGGATTTATTTTCACACTTAGTATTGCAAACGTGTCATGGAAATCCTCGAGGCAAACATGCATTGCCCAGTCTACTATGAAATCAGATTTCATAGCAATAAAACGGCGGAAGAAGCGGAATGACTTCGAAATTTTCTGGAGGATATTCCAAGTTGGCCCAAACTGATACCAGCGACAAGCATATATTGTGATAGTCAATCGTCTATTGGGACAGCCCAAAATATAATGTATAATGATAAGTCTCAACACATAAATCGGAGACATAATACCATACGTCAACTGCTCTCAAGTGATATAATATCGATCGATTATGGCAAGTCGAAGGAAAACCTAGCGGATCCACTTATTAAAGGTTTACCTAGAAAGCAAGTTGAGAAGTCATTGAGGGGAACGGGCTTGAAGCCTATAAATTAAGAATTGTCACTCTGGAAACTCAACCTAGCTGACTGGAGATCCCAAGATCTAGGTTCAAAAAGGACAACTGAAACTTTGTGCAATTAAAAACAAGCACTGTAGAGTTTAGTATTCTTTTCAATTCCGATAATGACGCATAGTGCTGTCTATCAAGGTTAGGATAAGCTAAGACTTTTAATGATCACTATATTAGGAGATGAGTCCTAATAAATGTAAAGACAAATTACCTCTTCATAATAGATCACCTATTTCAAGTAATAATTGAGGCCGCTTCCATGGGATTTTACAGACTGATTTCCCTAAAGTGCTTGATGAATCAAGAACCGCTGTTCATGGCCAAAATGAACACAACCGTAGAACGGGAAATTGTCGAAGTAAAGCGGTGTGTTGGCAATTATCTTGGTTTACACCAACGGCAGAACTGTTCAAAACTATGAGTCACTGGTTTGCCAAGTAAATCTTATTGTCATTCACTAGGAAAGGTTCAAGGCGAAAGCTACCTATCGATGCAGCTTTAGTTCACGGAAACTCTCTCAAGTGTCTGCATGAATATTTGGAGAATTGTGGGGGGTTGTAGTAATTTCTTCAAATATTTAGTTTGGATGGAGGCTCCAAGTGATGCATGGGAGGGGTATAGCCCTTTGGAGGGTTGCACCCCAAGCCAAAGGATTCCCTTAAGCCACCATTACATGCCTTTATATAGAAGCCTTCATTGTTCTTTCTGAAGATATATAGAAATCCATCCGAATTTGTGAGTCTTATTTACTGGTTTTGAGTTAGAGAGAGTTCCTCCATAATCCAAGTTCAAGTTCTTCTTATGAGTGCCCCTTGAAGAAGAGGAATCCAAGTTATCCTGGGAGGACGTTAGCCACAAAACCCATAGAGCACCGAGATGAGACTAATAAGTTTTTAAAGACATAGATTTATTTCGACTTGGACTGCAAGTTTCGTCATTTCACCAGGTTTTTCTCAATCAATAAGGTTTAGGGTTGTATAGATTTATTTTCTGATTTTTCCTTTTGATTTGTTTGTTGCATGTAAATTTCATTTAATAACACTAATTTTCACCAACAGTAATATCATGGCACTTTAAGAAGTGCATTAGTACTATTAACAATTATTTGCGTTGTCGACATTTGATATTATCAAGTACAAATAATATGAGCCACCCATATGCAGACAGGATAAGCATTATTATTATAATTTGGGTCCAAATTAATTTGGCAGTATCAATACGTGCACTTGGTATTAATTTATCGTATGCCCAAGGGAAAAAAACAATTATTGACACTAATTATTTAAGGCAAGGAATCATATTACATGCTTCACTCATTCGATTAATTGTTTTTATTTTGGATGTTTATTTTTAAAACCTTAATTAATTGTGCATTTTGTTTCATTTGAGAGTGTGATTAATTGTATTAATTAGAATTTTTTTATATCACGTTCCAATCTAACTCACATCATGATTATGGATATCATATATGAGGAAATAAGAGTGAACAAACTCGGTTTGGTTTGGTTTGAGTCGAAAATTCAAAGTGGATTGTAATTTTCCAAAAAAAAAAAAAAAAAAAAAAAATCAAAGTGGATTGATTACTGTTAGGTTTGCGGTGTTGGCAAATTCCGTAATTGAGTTGTAATGAGTCTTGAAGTGTTTGAGTGTGTTGTTGATTTCGACAGATGATTTTATTAGAGCAGCGTTCATGGCACGTTCGTATATTTGTTCGAACGCCTGTCGTTAGTGGCACGCTCATATATCTGTTCAAACGAAATCTTCCGGAGACCAACAATTCGAACGATACTTTCTAGAGGCTTCACGTTTGAGTAGCGTTCGTAGTTTCGTTCGAACGCCTGTTGCAAAATCCTTTGCGTTCGTGATGCGTTCTTTTCGCGTTCGAACGCAAGTCGCATCTTTTGTTTTCCTGATGCGTTTTTGAAGCCGTTTTGCCTCTTAGAAAACCCTACCTATAAAAGAAAACATACACCCTCTTTACAAGGGTTGGAAAATAGTACCCTAAATATTTTTGCTTTGAGTTTTCTAGATTTTTTAAGATCTCTCACCCTTGAAGACTCAATCTTCTTTCATGTCTTCTTCCTTGTGAGTGATCTTCTTGTTTCATCACCATCTATCATCCAAACACAACCTCACCAATATCTTAAGCTTTATGAGTTTGAAGGTTGAGATTGACATTAGAAGCTCTGTTGCGTGACTTTGCAGATTCAATTCACTGAGACTTTAGATGATCTGAAGAAAATTGCTTGGTGCAGGTTTAGGGAGTTCTTCGGGTAATTACAATTGTGGGAATAAAGTCGACAAAGTTATTGCTTTAGGTCTCTTCACCCTCTCTGTAAGTTTCTCTCATATAGTGGATTTGGGTGGTAACCTATACCCGGAGTGATTTTTTACTCGCACGAGTTTTCCACTTCGTAAATAAATTCACTTGTCTCTTGTCATTTTTCTGCAGTTTATTATTTGTGATGGGTGCTTTACTTTATTTGAGTTGTTTAATTTGAAGTTGATTGATATCTAATCGTAGGAACTCTAACTGAAACGTATTTTGGATAAAATAATATTTTTAATTTCCGCATATTACACACATTCCCCATAAGTATATAGGGTTAGAATGTTTATATTTTTCAATTACAAATCTATCCATCCAAATTTTTTTCATCCAAATTTTTTCAAACCCAACTGATCTAAACTAGCTGGAATATTTGGACTGCAACTTCAAAAATTATCATTTTTTTTCTTTTATAGTATGAGGCTTGTTTGTGTGTGGGTGAAATTAAAAGTATTTTTTTTTTTCAAAACCAATACGAAGATGACACATAATCAATTTCAATTTCAATTGGCTTGTTGTAACTAAACAAAATTCTTTTTTTTTTTAATACAAATTCAATCCAAAAGTCAATTTGTTGGGTTCGGTTAATATTTGTCCGCCATTTAACAAATTTATAAGTAACAAAAATGAATTTTAACATCAATAATTATGAGACCCATATGATAAATTAGAAGCTTTTCGATTTTTTCTCTCATCTCTCTACAATTTTTCTCTCCACTCTTCACTTTCATCGTACTATTAGTTTCTAGATTTTTCTGTCTTATTAACATCAATAATTTTTTTTCTCACTAGCACTTGTGTTCCAACCCCATAAAAAAGAAAATAATTTTTTTTTTAATAAATATAAAAATTTTGAAATGAAAAAATATATTATAAAAAATGATGGTTCTAATGAGCTGAAACTTTGAGATCAACTGACTAAGCCATGAACATATTGGGGAGAAAAATTACAGAGAGGAGAAATAGAGAGGGAAAAAAGGAAAGAGAAAGAAAGCTTTTAATTTATTATTTGTGCAATAATTGTTGATGTCAGCTTTTTAATCATTAATAAAGGGTAAAAATGAAAATAAAAAAATTAATAGATGTGTTATCATTAGTTTTTAACGGCAAGGACTTGACGAGGTATTATGAAAAAATCAATGACTTGACAGGACATTATGAAAAAGTTTGGGGACTCGGAGAGCTTTCTCCCATAATTATATAACATATAATGGTTGTATTAAATAAAACTACAATTTATTTAATTATATAACATATAGTAGTGTCCAGTTATTATATTGAGTTGTTGCATAAATGATGTGATTATACTGTAGTGTTTGTGGGCTGACAAACTTTTAAATTAGACAATATTTAATTAGTTGAGTTGGATCTTATGAAATATATCAATTATAAATACAACGAAAAACATGACAACTACATCGTACATTTGATGCACTTTAGATATCTTAATTTTAGGTCATGTCTGGATTGATGGAAGTGGATAGTTTATAATAGATTGTAATACAATAGAATGAAATGGAGAGCAATGTACGAGAACCTTGTTTAGAAAGAAGAGTGGTTTATAATGTTATGTTCCAAAATAATATTTGGTAAATAAAAATAATAAAATGGAATAATTAGATAAGTTTTAAAGATAATCATGCACTTTTAATTTTAACAGTAAAAAAGCTAATTATTTTAATGTTATTTTTTCAATTAACAAATTGATTTTCACATATAATGTTATTTTCTTAAGTTAATTTCCATCATCAAACTCTCGATCTGTGTGGAAGGATTTAAATTACTCAATATCTCTTGTGTTACACTCACTCATCTCTTTCTACCAATTTAAATTATATTTAAATATTTTAAATTATATTAATATTCTTCCATCAATCCAAACATATCATTAACAAAGTAGAGCTTATCTTGAAGAAACCAAATATAGTATAATTTTTACTATATGGTATATTTTTTAGTGTTTTCAGAATTGGATCAGTTATCGAACCAGTGATCTAAAAGGTTTATTGAGTCATTGGTTCGACCAGCTGAATCATTCTAGTTGAATCTGATAAGTTCACGAAAGTATACTTGAAACGCTACTTATACGACTAATATTGTTACTATTTAGAAGTAATTTGGATGTTTGAATACATTTATATATTATATTCTTTATTTCATGAAATGTTCAAATTCCATACACTTTTTAGTGTGTTTTGATGTATGAATGATGTTATTGTGAAAGAAAGCTCAAAGCCTTGCAAAGTGATGAGACTAACTAGTATCAACTGATCTTTATACATTCTTTTGGACATTCCAGAAGATTTTAAGCTTTAAATGACATGGTTAGTGGCATTCAAAAGTAAACTCGAAGATGATCGCGTACCTTTAAAAAATGTATGATTTGGCAAAGGGATGAGAAAGTTATAAATATTTTAAGTTGCGCCTCAGAACCAGTGTGCACAGAGTAATTGGATGTACGAATGAACGCCCCAAGGCAGTAGCTGGGCATTTGAGTGGCGTTGGACAGAGCGTTCGAACTCGATTTGCGGGATTTGAGCACAAACTTATATTTTTGAGCATTTTTCCATTCCAATTTGAGTTTTATAAAGCTCATTTAATAGAATTAGGTTAGAATATTATTTTTCATATAAAATGGGGCTTTAACCGTCATTCGAAGAGGAAGAATTGCAAATAGAGACATAAGATACAAGAGGAGCCAAAACCTGATTCAGAAACATAAGTTGAAACTTGATTTGGTTTGTCTTTCTTCTTTTTATTTGTTTTATTTTCCCTAACATGTCTATGTATTTTCGTCAAGTTATGAGGAACTAATTCTCTTTGCTAGGGCTATGTTGTTACCTCAATTATGAACTCTCAATTCAATTTTAGTTAGATAAGTATCTAAATTTACCCCGATTGTTGAGTGTTTGTGCTGAATTTATTTTATGATTTAGGTATTTATGATTGAACACCATAATTGCTTGAATTAAATTTGATACAAATTGAGATATACAACATGCCTAATTTGAGTTTTGATTCTTGCCTTCAATACCATGAATGCCTAGTTATAGATGTCATATAATTGGGGTTTGTGTGATTTCACCCAATAATTTTCATAATTATAATGGATTAATAATGTTGAAACTTACCTAGACACCATTAGAGATGTTGCATGGATGAATACTTTTGATGACACCGGACGAAAATTGAATATATTAGGGAAATTAATCATCAACATTGAAGAGTTAATAGGGATTATCATATTAGAATTGGTTGAGATGGATTATCTATTGTGAAATCATATGTCTTAATATCATTTTCTTGATATTCTCATTTAGTTGTGTTAATTGCTTACTCTTATTTTCGGTGTTTATTTAGTTTTTAGCTAAAAATTCACCCATTTATTATTTCTTTTGCTTTGTTAAGCATTTCAATTGAAAGTTAAGTTAAGTTAGGTAACACACTCCCAAAATGGTTATTCACTTCCAGGTATAAGAGTGTCAAAGTAATAAAATAATCTCGTAAGTTCGGGGTCGATCTACAGGGAATAGATTTAGTAAAATAAAATAATAATTCGGGTAAAAATAAAAAGGCTGAATTGATTGAAGTGATGAATAATTTTTAAATTAGAATGCAACAATAAGTAAAATATTATGGCTATGAAATCTACTCTTAATATTTCAAATATAAAGAAATCTTATTTTTTATATTATATAAATTGTCATTATTACCCAGTTAATTTATTTCATGATTTAATTATGTCAATATATATAATAACCAATCATATAGGTGGTGACAATATTTGTCAATAACAAATTCAGATAGGTACTCAATTTTATCAAATTATATAAAACCATTCATACAGGTAGTGACAAAGTTCGTCAATAATTAGTCGAGATTTAAATTACTCTTTCATATGATATGGGGACTGGGGTAAAGTATTAACTGTGTCAATCAAGATGAGATTGTCTACAACAAATCAAGACACTCACAAATACCAAAGAAGATTAAATATTAGTTGTTAGATTATAATTTATATATTATAACTTAAGTAAAATTAATTTATATTCTCATATTAAGAGTTTCACTCTTCACCCCAGCATAATGCAATTAGCTACTCATGATTTGAATAAAAAAACATGCTTAATTTTATTAACAGAAGGAAACCAAGCTTGAAAAATTAAAACACACAAAAGATGAAACTCCACAAATTTTCAGAGAGAAAACTATGGAGCAGACTGGTTTTCTAAGGTGATAAGCACCTCTATTTATAGTAGAGGACTCAGCACCCTCAATGCAATTTGTAAATTGCAAATCAATTTACAAATTACATGTTTGGTGGCCCACATTTTCTTTGTTTTATTTTTACTTTTTGATTTTTTTAATAATTAAAATTATGTACAACATATTTTGGATTTCTCATCAATTTCGACCTTGAAAACTTCAGAACTATAAAATCTTTTAAAAAATAAATTGTAGATATTTGGGTTTTTAAAGAGCAAAATTGTAGATATTTGAGTATTTTTTTCATCTTGAGCTGGAATTGCCTCAATCCGATATCGGAATATAAAGTTATCAGCCAAATATGAAAATTGCGCAAAGTTGGAATTTCCAAAATTGTATACTGTTAGAACGCCCTTTTAAGTTTATGCCCTACAAAATTCAAATATCATGTCTATTTTTCTAGTTATGCATCCAAAATATTATTTCACATATATAAGAAATAAAAATCACAATAAAATATATAAAATATAAATTTTATTATTATTTCACAAATATGCTAAGTTAAGGGGATTAATGATACTACAAATGTAAAATGATTAAATTCCTTTTAATAAATGTATACTATTTTAGTGCTCATCATTAGGTTTAATAAGATAAAATATTTAAGACTAAATTAGTATGTGTGGGTTTGACATATGTGGCATTTGAGCTAGCCTCAAAACTTAGTCTTTAAAATCTATACATCATTTTTCGCAACAAAATCAATAAAATCGAATAGCATCATAAATAAATTTAATTAATTAAAAATTATAAAAATTTTCAATTTTCAATTTGTAGTTTTAAAAATTCAAAAAAAACTAAGAATCGGTCTGATCCAACTTATTAGTTTTTATCGATTTTTTTAGAGATCCAATTTTTATGACTTAATTCGGATTCACGATCGATTTAACAAGTCTGATTAGTTTGTTCCCGTTTTAAAAATATGAATATTTTCCATGCACTTTCCACACGGCATGAATGGATAAAATTTACTACAAAAGCCTGGACACTGGAGTCGTTGACTTGACTCCATTTATTGTGCAAAGATCCTGCATGTGACTGAGGACCCATACTATATATATAGTCTATTGAAGGGCTTAAAATAAACAAATTATATTTGATTTTTTGGTTTTAGGGTTGATTAATGTGTCACTGTTTGAAAAACTCAATTATAATTCAAGCATTGTTTATTTAAATTGAGCATAGGAAAACATAATAAGAGTTATAATTTAAAATTTAATAAAAAAATTAATTTTTCTAAAATCTTTAAATACATTAATAAGAAATTTTCTAAACTCTCCTATTTGGTATAGCCCTTTTTTTTCCAAGCAAATATTTTCAATAACTATGCAATTTTGTTTGCTTTGCATTGACGAGCAAAATTTTCCAAAAGACGTCGAGTATGGAAAGTTAGACAACAGTTGATAGTACGATTATTAAATAATTATTATAGGGAGATATTTTTTTGTAATACTCTATTGATATTTGTGCTTCAAACAGTTGTATATTTTAATCTTTCTTTAAAATATACAACTATTTGAAAATGAAATATCACTAAAAAATATATTCAAAAAATATCCCATATAAAATCATTTTTTGATAGTACGATTACTATAAAGTTTAATCAAATTTCCAAATGACTCGAATCAGCAAAGCTGTAAGATGATGTATAAAAGTTTACGCCATATTTATATTAAAAATAAAATGGTTTTATTTGATATTACAACAGTAAATATTAGTTTTAAAAAAAATTACATTCTCTCTATTTGTGTTTTGGAAAATAATTATGTTGATGGTGTATTTGGACAAGTACAATGAACAGTGCGATCAGGGGCAAAGATGAAATTTTTCTTTTTTCTAAAAGGGATAGGTGTTCAGAAGTATTAGCCACTCTTCGGCCTGACAGAGAGTCCGGACACAATCTCTCGGATTTGGCCGACCAAAGTATATGATTTGGTATAATTTCTAGAAGCCGACCGCATCAGAGCTACAGCCGACCACATTTGGTCGGGGAATTAGATCAGGTCCATCCAGTCCCTGGAATAAGGTGATAAGTACGGTTAGCTCGGGCCAGGGCGGAAGTGATTTGGGAAGCTCGGCAAGTTGTTTGGCCGACCTCTTAAAGCCCAACATAAGATCAGAACGGAAGGACCCTTGCTTTTACACGTGTCATTTCCCGGAGGCACCTTCCAGGCTGTCACCATTATTGTTGCGTGTGGTAGAGGAGAAAGCAGATTTGATGTGACAGAACCGTCAGGCTGCAGGCTTACTTTTGGCAAGGGCGGGCCTATGGTAGAGAACTCGTCAAATCGGTCAGGCATCACGTGGGAAACATTGTAAGTGGGAAGACCAATATTATATTTTAAGGAGTATATAGAGGGAGGGCAGTCTCATGTTTTAGCAGAGGTTTTTTCTGAATAGCAACTTGTAACAATAGAATAGAAATTATAATCTCTTTCAACTACTCGGCTCCACTCCGACCTTATTCAAAACAGGTCGGCCGAGTCAGTTCTTGGCAATAAAAACAACCCCAACTATTTTGTGCCCGTGGACGTAGGCTGGAACAAATCCGCCGAACCACGTTAAACTCTCTTGTCAATCTGTATGTTCTTCCATCTTCCACTAAGTTTGCTTTTGGTCTCCCATAACCAAACAATTCACTATTGAGGGAGGATTTTCCCGGGAGCGATATTCTCTTATTGCTCCTGAGACAAAAATCAGTCGTCAACAGTTGGCGCCGTATATGGGGAAAGAGCGAAAGTGACTTTCATAGTAAGACGATGGTGGAAGGTAAAGACCGTAGGTTGGTGAATAGTTCAACAGCAGAATGGATAGAGGGGGGAAGGAACGGGAAGAAGCAGATCAGAACCGGAAAAAAAATATATTTGTATGGAAAAGGGGTTGTCGACAACAGAAGCCTTTTCTTGATGAGTTGTGGAATAGAATGTAAAAAAGTTAGCCAACGACCATCCACCCAGGGTGAGTTGTGGAATGGAATGTAATATTGCGGATGGGAGACGTCTGTTGGCAGCGGCTGGCCAAGTTCCTCTATGGGAAGGTACTGCGCCTACTCAGCTACCAATCTTCAGTTTCGCAGGTTACATGTACTGAAAGATTGGTCAGGTAGCTAGTCAGCCAAGGGCGGGGAGGGATGCCCATCAGGCCAGTCCTCAATTAGTGCAGTGGTCTTCCCCGAACGAGAAAAGAAGCGGTAAAAATAACGCGGGAGAACCGAAAGGAGCAAAAACTGAAGACCTCGACTAGGCTCCCAAATTTTCTCGAGATATGCAAGATCTTGGGAAAATACATTGTTGAAGGATGCCTATGGACGGCTCGGCGCGAGGGAACCTTGTCGGCATGCTCGGGAAGCAAGAGCGGACCAGACGGATCTGAATAAGCCCTAATACGAGAACCAACTTGTCGATGAAGTTTACAACTATGTCATACGCATCGGGATTTCTCAGAGCTCGGATTGGAGGATATGGTCGGACCGTAAAACAAGAAGCATAAGAAATTATTGTAAAAGCCTCTCTTAAAATATCCCACAAAGAGTTGTAAGAAGGGCAGTAGATCCTTTAAATATGAATAAAACTCTCATTTTCTTTGAGAAACTTGTCTATCTTACTTATTTGTTAAAAGAATGCGAAAGTTATTTTCAATATTCACAGGACATACTCGATGTGAATGGATGAATTGGGATCAAGAAGGGCACCAAATCCATGGCACACCAAACACTGGTGTCATTATCAAACCCCCGGGTGGAAGTGCGCCGACCTGGATCCTTTCATTTTTAAGTAGATCCAGATCGCTTCAAGGGATGAAGTACATGTGGGAAGCGCGTGAACCCCTCGTGGCAATGACAAACTCCCAAGGACGGAGCATAACTGCCCATGACTTGTATTTTTGAAGGACACCTCGAGATGACGACCGAGGGGAGAGAGTTCCCACATGAAGTAATCTGTCTAACCGAGTCAGCAGTATCATCTCAGGATGACGACCGCGGGAAGGGACCCCGTGAAGCAATTTGTCTAACCGACTCAGCATTATCACCTCGGGATGACGACTGCGGGGATGGAGTTCCCCCAGTGAAATAATCTGTCTAACCGAATCAGCAGCAACACCTCGAGATGACGACCTCGGGAAGGGAGTTCCTCCGTGAAACAATCTGTCTAACAGAGTCAACAGTATCACCCCGGGATGATGACCACGGGGAAAGAGTTCCCCCGTAAAGCAATCTCTCTAACTGGTTTATGGGTGGCGACTGCGGGGAGTGTCTTTCCGTAGGTTTAGCTTGACCGTTTGGATCAGGAGAAGCATGGCACAGGGAGGTTTCTGCCCTCGTGGCGTATGTAGGCTCCAGAGCCGCCCAGCATGAGGAGGTTTTTTTTTCCCTTAGAGACTTCGGCCGCTCACTGATCCATATCTCGCTTACCGGGACACTGAATTGTAAGGTTCAGAATTGTGTTTTGAAAACCTCGGATAGGACGCTGTCTCGGGGCATCCGAATTGTTATTTGCACGTGTGAAATTTTTTCGTTTGAAGTATGTGCCAAGTCACCTCTACTGTTTTCGTCTTCTCTTACTCTTGTTTTGATTTTCACCGATTTATGGAAAGTGGACGCTCATGCCATGTTTCGACTACTGTTTCGGCTAGGGGTTGGATTCGTTCCGTCGAGGCCTCATTGTACCATCGGCTCGGGGCTGGATTAGTTTCACCGATGCCTCATTGTACCATCGACTCGAGGCTGGATTCGTTCCGCCGAGGAAGTATGGTTATTCGGCTCGAGGCTGGATTCGTTCTGTCGATGCCTCATTTTACCATCGGCTCGAGGCTGGATTCGTTCCGCCGATGCCTCTGTATACCATCAGCTCGGGGCTAGATTCATTCCGCCCAGGCCGTATGGTTATTCAGCTCGGGGCTGGATTCGTTAGGTCGAAGCCGTATGGTTATTCGGCTCAGGGCTTGATTCGTTCCATTGAGGCCTCAATGTACCATCGGCTCGGGGCTGGATTTATTTCTTCGAGGCCGTATTTTTATTTCAGCTTGGGGCTGGATTCGTTCCACCGAGGCCTTATGGTTTATTCGGCTTGGTACTGGATTCGTTCCGCCCGGGCCTCGTTGTATCATGGGCTCGGGGCTGGATTCGTTCCGCCGAGGCCTCATGTTTATTCAACTCGGGGTCGGGTTATGTACCACCGAGTCAGCCTTTCGGTCTAGGGAAGTAACATTCCCCCATAGCCAAGTGTTTCTCTCAGCTCGGGGTCGGGTTGTGTCCCACCGAGTCAGCCTTTCGGTCTGGGGACATAACATTCCCATAAATCCAAGTGTTCTCTCAGCTCGGGATCAGGTTGTGTCCCACCGAGTCAGCATGTCGGTCTGGAGACGTAGCATTCCCATAGAGCCAAGTTTTTCTCTCAGCTCGAGGTCAGGTTACGTCCCACCGAGAAGCTATCATCGGCATGGGGATGAAGTGCTCCCCCATGGCTGGATCTTTGTTGGTCTAAGGAGGTAATATTCTCTCAGAAATAAATGTTTCCTCATCTCGGGGTCGGGTTACGTCGCACCAAATGGATCATAATTGGCTCAGGAACGGAGCGTTCCCCCCATGGCCGGATTCAAAATTGATCGGGCTCAGAATTTCTCCTCACATCCAGATTCTGAAGAGCAAGTTAGCAAGTTAGAAGAGGAAATCATGCAAAATATGAAAGACAGGAAATAGAGCAGTCAGAGATGGGCAAGAGAAAGAAAACTGAAGATATTATTGCAAAAGCACAAGTATATTATTTATTACAAAGAGTCGCCTCGGGGTCACTCTCGTTTATCAGTCCGCACAAGGGCAATGGGTTCGACTCGATCAGTTTCAGGCGACAGGACCTCTGACTCGGGCTCGGCAGAAGGGGTTTCAGTTTCGGTGACAGATACTTCGGGAACAAAGACAGAAACCTCAGGTAGTAACTCCTCAAAAACTGAGGACATGAGCACGACAGACGTGGGTTCGGGATATTGAATTTGCTTCGAATGAGGGGAAAATAGTGTAATAGCTTCGTCCTCCGAGAGCTCCCATATACATAACTAAATCGATAGCAGGATTCTCGGTGACCGAAAGCATGGAGATGGCAAGACAAGGCTTGATTGGTACCAGAGGTAGTTTTCTCCGTGGTTCTTGGAGCGACCACCGACCGAATGATCAGCACACAATTTTTTTATAGTTCCCTGCATCAACTCACTAACTCATTGATACCGAGAACTAAGGGACGGATGTTGATGGTATATTTTGACAAGTACATTGAACAGTGCGACTAGGGGCAGATATGCAATTTTCCTTTTTCAAAAAGGGACGGGTGTTCAGAAAGTATTAGTCACTCCTCGGCCCGGTAGAGAGTCCGGACACAATATCCCGGATTTGGCCGACCAGAGTATATGATTTGGTACAATTTTCAGAAGCCAACCGCATCAGAGCTGCAGCTGACCACATTAGTTTGAGGAATCAAATCAGGTCCATCCAGTACCTGGAACAAAGTGATAAGTTCAGTTAGCTCGGGCCAGGGCGGAAGTGATTTTGGGAAGCTCGGCAAGTTGTTTGGCCGACCTCTTAAAGCCCAACAGAAGATCAGAATAGAAGGATCATTGCCTTTACACGTGTCATTTCCCGGAGGCACCTTCCAGGCTGTCAATATTATTGTTGCGTGTGGCAGAGGTGAAAGCAGAGTTGATGTGACAGAACCGTCAGGCTGCAGGCTTACTTTCGGCAAGGGCAGGCCTAGGGTAGAGAACCCGTCAAATCGGTCAGGCATCACGTGGGAAAGATTGCAAGTGGGAAGAACATGTATTCAATTTCGAAGAGTATATAGAGGGAGGGTAGTCTCATTTTTTAGTAGAGGTTTTTTTTCGAATAGCAACTTGTAACAATAGAATAGCAATTGTAACCTCTTTCAACTGCTCGACCATACTCCGACCTTATTCAAAACAGGTCGGCCAAGTCAGTTCTTGGCAATAAAAACAACCCCCACTATTTTGTGTCCGTGGACGTAGGCTGGAACAAATCCACCGAACCACGTTAAACTCTCTTGTCAATCTGTGTGTTTTTCCACCTTCCACTAAGTCTGCTTTTTGTCTCTCATAACCAAATAAATTCACTATTGAGAGAGGATTGTCTCGGGAGCGATATTCTCTTATTGCCCTGAGACGAAAATTAACCGTCAATAAATTATTATTTTAAAAACAATAGAGGTACTAGTTAAGAGAAAAAATTTGAGTGTGCATATTAATCATCTTATTTGTTTTTTGTTTTTTTTTAGAAAAATCTTATTTGTTGGATTCTTTCCATATGTGTGTTTATTCTGACATGTAGAAAAGATTTATCTAGTAATTTCGTAAATGAATTATTAAATTAACTTAAAACCATTTAGTTTGCATTAAATTCAAAAATCTGGCACATTAAACTTGAACATATGCCAATAATACGTCCCTAGTGGGTGTGGTTTAGAGATTTATGATTCAAGATTTGACTATCAAGTCCTGGAAACGAATACAGGAAGTACATTTCTTGTAAGAGTCTGGAACAGTCGAAAATTTTACATGCTCTGCTTAAACCCGAAATGAGTGATTTAGCGGTGCGATGGGGTTTCCAACGATTTCAAACAAAAATATATCAATAATACACTTTTGTGTATATAATAAAAACCTTAAAAGTTATTCGTCATGATGTGTGGGAAAACCTACTATGTCAACTTACATAAGGATATAGTTTTTTTTAAGTTGCAATTTACTGATATACCACAATTCAAAAAATCTGTAAGCATTAGCTCGGAAATTTATTCCTTACACCAATATTTGAGAGAGGAAAAATATATTTTATATCTATCGAATATTTAAATATAAAAAATACATTTAGATCTCATGTTTGGTTAAATCATCATTGAAATCTTCTTATTTTACAAAAATGACAACACATATCCCTTTAGAACATTCATATTTTTTAAGATAAAATTTGAGAATTTTTGTGTTTTAAAAATATTATATTCCATGAATGGTCACATATATCTCTTTCTGGGATATACATATGTTGATGGTATTTTTTATCAACTATTTTGAACCGTACGATAATGGTAGAGATGAGATTTTTCCTTTTTGAAAGGACAGATGTTCTGAAGGTATTGGTTACTCCTCGGCGAGGCATGGTGTTCAAATCCGATTTTCCGGATCTAGATGACCAGAGGACACAGTATGATGCAGTTCTCAAAAGACCGACAACATCAGAGCCGAGACCGACCACTTTAGCCCTGTAGCTCGGTTTGGAACCATCTATACTCATGTAACGTAATGAATGGCTCAGATATTCTGGTTCAGGTCGGAAATATCTTTTATTGTTCGAAAGACCATCTGGCCGATCTCTTGAAGACCGACGTGTGACTGGGGTAGTTTAGACCTTTCCCTCTGGCACATACCATTATTTGAAAGCTCTTTACAGGCTGGTTTCAATATGTTGCTTGTGGCAGTGTACAAAACAGGTTGATGTGACAAGCCGTCAGGTCAGGTTTGCTTTTCGCGAAGACAATTTTGGGGCAGAGAACCCGTCAATCAACCAAAGGGTCACGTGGGTGATGTTATTAAGGCGTGAGAATAGTGTTGTAAGGCGTGAGAATAGTGTTGTAACTCTTTGGGTATATAAAGGAGATTTAGTTTCATTTGTAAAAAAAAAGGAAAATTTTGTAAGAAAGCAGAGAATACTGTTTGTAAAAAACCAAAGAAACAAAGAGCTCGGTTTTCTTTCGACCCACCCCTAAACAGGTCGGCCGAACTCAGTTTGAATAACAAAAACAACACCCCACTTTGTGACCGTGGACGTAGGTTGGACTTGCTCCGCCGAACCACGTTAAACTCTCTTGTCGATTTTTGTGTTTTCTTTGCCTTTTTGCTACATTTGTTTTTGGCCTCCCATAACCAAACAAATTCAAGGTTGAAGGAGGATTGTCTCTGGAGAGTTATCTCGAAACTGTCCCTGGGACGAAAATCACTTGTCAACAACATGTGATCGCGATTTTATTACCGCCGTAAAACACACGTATCTTCTCAAGTAATATAATGACAATAAGTCAGATATCGAACCCACATGAACTTATTATTAATCATATTAATAGTAAAAATAAACCTAACTTAACTAAAATTAAACAATTGATTAAGAGAGATTTGATTAACTAATTAACTAGAAAATCTAAGCGCACAGTAAATTGAACCAAACCTCAAGCCGGACTGAAGATTGAGGTTTTGCTCTTGTCTTACTTTAGGTATTTTTCTATGATTTTGAGTCTCCAAAAGTATTTATAAGTCTGATCTTTAGGTTTAGAACCGAACTTATGTTTAGATAGGAGATCCTGAGAGCTTTCCTTTCTTAAAAACATAGGAATTCAACTCAAAATAGGATTTCTTGGCATAGTGTCGTGCTAAGATGGAATCTATGGCACGACAATATGTGGCATAGTATGAATTATTTATTCTGATGATATTGGTGCGACAATGAGTAAATATTATCAGGCCAACATGAGGCATGAAGTTTTTGCATATTCAAGCTCATTTTTATCATGATTGAGTATGATCAGTCTTCATCATAAACTACAAAGTTGTAAATAATTGTGTATTATTTCCAATAAAACTTGAATCAACTCATTTAGACATCGTATGAAAAAGTCATGGCTAAAACACTAAGGGATGTGCAAATCAATAGGTCATTAGTGCAAATCAATGACGTTTCAAATATGTACCTTTCCACATGTATCTTATCCTACAAAAACCCAATGAACTCCTCAAAACGCTCATAAAGCTCATAGTAACCCTCAAAATATAAGATATATGATTAGTAAATATAAATATATTAACCGCTCATTAACAGGGCCTCAAGATTTGTCAAAAGAAAAAGTTCGTGTGTCCTAAAGTAGGTATGTGAGTTCTTTTTAGAAGAGATATTACCATTTTACACTTGAAAATTGATTTATGTATGAAAAAAACCAAAAAACATTAAATACGTTCAAATTTACATCGAAAATTTTGTCAATATACTAAATTATCTTTTTTAATTTTAATTTTACACCCAAATTTTTAGTCAACATACTGATTTATACCTAAAATATTAGTATGATAATAAAATTAAATTTGTTTAATTTTTTCGAATTTTTTCATACATAGACAATTTATCTTTTAAAATCAAGGAGGTTTGCATGACCATTTCCTCAAAACACGGGGATATAAGTGTCATTTGCTTAAAAAAGGGTCGTCATCCTTGCTTCTTTCCACGAAGTTTACAGGAAGCTACTAAGGCACTATAAAAATATAAACCCGCATGAAATGGAGTGGCTAAGAATCGGATGACGGTGATTCCGACGTCGTCTTTGCATATAGCCATATACTACACGTCGTCCCCTACTCGAACATTTTCATTGCTCTTTCTTCAAGTTTATTCAAAGTAAGTACTTCATCTTTCAACACTCAATTTCCAAAAAGAATGTTTTATATATTTTTATGTATATTGATCAGAGGTAGCTCTTTTTTTTATTTTAAAGAAAATGGAATCGAATCAAATCGAAAGCAGATAATTTTTTTCAGAAACTTCTTCTCTTTCAGTTCTTATTATTAAGGTAAGTTCTTTGCTTTTTCTTTCTTTTTATATTTATATATTCGGATAAATAAGAATAAGCATAATAATTTTATACATTATGCAATATTTTTATTTTTTATTTTTATTTTATTATCATTCATAAATATGGATCGTTGCCCCTACAATTTTTACAAGACCAGTTACACTCTTGCAGTGACAGATGCACATAAAACTGAGCGAGTTGAGAATTTGTTAAAATTTATTTTATAAATTAATGAAAAAATTAATTTATTAATTAGATAATCAAAAACACCAGCTAAAATATGAAGAATAATCAAATAATTTCTTGAAAATCAAATTTTTTTTCTATTTGAATCAATCTTCTAAATATCCCATTACATTAAAGGACAAGTGGTAAAGACTCGCATATTATGGGATTATTATTAAAAAATAAAAATAATTTTTTTTTTTGAAATACTAAAGAAATCTCATATCATCCATATCGATATGTGAATAAATCGATATTATCTCATATTTTTTTAAAGATGCAACTTAAAATTTAATCTAAAATCTTAAAAATAAGATTTCAAAACTCAAATCGCTGGAATATATAAATCCTTACGACTAAATAAAAACTTCATTCTTAAATATCTCTTTATTATTACTCCAACTCCATTTATTGAGAAGTCAAAAAGTACTCACAACTAGCAGAGCGGCGGTGTTATAATCAATAACTCACTGTACAGAACTATGTATTAAAAGTGTATATATATATATATTAATTTTATATATATATATTATGAAATATGATTTATCTCAGTTAAGCTTTACACTTCCTTTTAAATGTTATTTGAAACATTTTATCTTATGAAAATGAAATTAGGATGGTGATATAAAGTAGTGAATGGAACTTCACTTTCTCCATTTATTCCACAAAGGAGTCTGTATTCGGCAAAGATAAAATCTCTATTTATTACCAGAATTTGAATTTAGCGTTGATCTTTTTTGTGATCAATTTTTATAATCTTTTATCATGTGTTAGAAATTAGATAGAATATCAGGATCAGTCAATATAGCTTTATTTATTTGGATAATAAAAGAAGACAAAAGTATCGATAGAATTAATCTTTCGAACCATTTAAAATTGAAGTTAGTTTAAATAATACTACAGATACACACTCAACATCCATTACCCCCCATATAGCTCTAACAGGTATAAGGTTCGAGTCATGCCTCAATAAAATTGTGTCTTTTTCTTGAACAAATCAGTGGGAAAATTGAACTCGAGTCTACCAATACCTAAAATAGACAATTGAACCCGGAGATTTCTCTCTTTCAAAAGTAAAAAAAGATTAAAATATTATTTTAAAAATATTTTAATTGTTAGAAAATTCTTAGGTATTTTAGAACTTGCCTACACGTCTCTATTTTACAACGTGTCTTCACGTCTCTATTTACAATTCGTCATGCATAATTTGTCTCCCTCAGTCCCTCGTTTATTGCAAGACAATCTATATGGACAAACATTATCATTAAAGTATAAAAGATATTAAAGATTTTATTTTTTTTAAAAAATCCATAAATTTCCAAAATGTCATAAGGTTTCTTAATCAATATCTATTTCTTTTTCTTTGCTTTTTAATTTTTTTTTTGCCCCACAATTTACTAATCAACTTTTAGTACAACTATAGTTGAATATAAAAAAAAAAATCTAAGAGCATCTCTAAAGTGTTTGAAAATTCATATCATACCTTGATTTAGGGAATAAGATAAGATTATAGTGTTCAACATCCTATCCTATTTTATCCTACTTAAAACTTTCGGTGACGAAATTCCTTAGATGGAGAAATATTTTATATTATTAAGAAGTAGTTATAGATAAATCAATTGACATTACATTATTATTATATATAAATCAAGACTGTCATAAAGCTCAATCCATTGATATTACGTTATCTACATAAAAAATATTTTATATTATTTTGGAGGTGTGGAGAAGGATTTTGAAGCACAAATTTCCTACATAACCCCTACAAAACAACAAAAGGGGAGAAAAATCAAATCACGCTCAGCTTGTTTGCGCAGGCATTACTCACATACATGATCCGATCAGATAAAGTAATGATCCGACCACAAAAGCCCTTGGTCCGACCACATGAGGTCACGGTCCGACCACATGGGGTCATGATCGAACCACACTAGGTACGACCAGGACCAGAGACGACCGTATGAGATCCGACCAGACTAGGTCCGATCAGATAGGGCCGACCAGACGAGACGAGGTCCGACCAGCACCATGTCGAACCAGACGAGGTCCGACCAGACGAGTTATTTTACATGCATCATATACACATCCAAATACACAACAAAAGTGAAAAGCCCAAAGGTGGTAGAAGGTCAAAAAACTTAAAACCAACACTTTAGTTCATTCTTTGCTTCCCTAAACAAGCCTCGCAACTTTGAAATAACTCTAGAACAATTCTAGGTCACCAAGGAGTGGCTCACAAAACAACTTGATTTTCAAAAAAAATCAAAAGTAAAGCTTTTGAAACCATTTCAAGCTTACTTACATGCATCAATCTTTCATCAAAGTTCACAACCAAAATAAACACAAACCTAAGAATAGAGGCAACACCAAAGCAACCAAAAATGATGCTAAGCATGTTAGAAATAATTTTCATGTTGAAGACTTTGAAGAAAAAACTTACAAAAACCATGATTTTCCAAGCCATCTTCCATTAGCCTTCAAGCTTTTCTCTCAACTATATTTTTGTATTTTGTTTTGTGTCTAATGAACTTGTCTCTACCCTAAAATTGAAACAAAACAATTATATCTCCTCCAAATAAGCCTTGGCCGAATGTGGTGAGAAGAAATAAATAAAATATCTAGAGATTTTGCGTTTGTTTTAATTAAAGCTTCATCAACTTTGCATTGCTTTTATCATTACACTTTAATGATTTCAAACAAGTCAACAATGGTAACTAAAAGCATTTCCCAAAATATCACAAACTTAATATATTTATATCTTAATAATTAATTAATTATTTAACAGTTAAATACTTAAATAATTATTAAATACAAATATATTATATATATTGTATTATATTTACAATAAATATCCAAAACTAATACTATATATTTATGATATTAGTCAAATATCTCAATTTGATAATTAATTAATGTGTATTTGATAAAAATCCAACATTAAATGTAAATACAAAAAAAATTAGGAACTGGAATGACAATTGGGTCCCAACACATGTATTTTCGTTTAACCTTTTAAACGACTTTATAAATAATCACATTATTCATAAAGTTGCCCTAGTGCTCTACGAGTATATTTCATTAGTGAGACTCTCTAGATTCAGGTATATCCGTCACAAAATCTAATTTCGTGTCCATAATTTACCCACCCCATAAATTATGACGATCACATATAAAACTAGCTAATAATATACAGGTCGAGGTAGGTCATTGCATACGTATAATCCCTCCGTCACAGGTATCCGGATAATCCCAGAGATATAGATGTAAACGTCAAATTCTATAGGTATTATCACGTCGATGTTTCTATTAGCAATCACTAAATAACACTCGGAACTTACTTACGAAGTATACCATGGCCACAGATTTAACTGATTTCTAATCACATATGGACTACCTATGCTAATGTACACAGAACTGACGGATCCTATCTTGATACACACAGGATATCCTGATGAACGGTCCACACTCAACGAACATGCGGAGTTCTGATCTAAATAGATCGTTGACGTGACTACCATCTAAGTGTGGAGGATGTCTCATACATCCACAGTGGTATCTCAAGCCGACATGACCACTATACTACTCAACCCGGAGAAGATTCTTTTTGATGTTGGTGTACCATCTATTAAGAATCTTCGGTGAGTCGTTCAATATTTATCCACTATAAACACCTACACGTCTATACGAGTCTCCCCAGACTCATGGTTCATTATGATAACCCATCAGACCAAATCTCGATATACGACATGTACTGGTCTCAACGGATTTGACTAACCAATCCGTGTTAGTAAATCTTGACCAGGAAATATTTGATAATATACATTGGTAGTGACACTTTCTAATGTCAATTACAAACTACCTTTGTAACTGTGTACTATATTTTATATTATCGGGTCTTTGTCTAATATATACATATCACTAAATCACATTATTTTCAATCTAATCGTAATCAGATCGAATACGTATATAAAAACAAGAGGTGTAACCACTAAGAAAGTAATATTATGGAAAAAGGGATATTCGTATTCATGAATCAGATATAAATACGGTCCGGATTGGCGCTATGAGCACCACAACCCCAACAATAGGGAACTTCCAAAACTTTCTAAATACTTCTTTTACTTGGGTAACATCACTAATTCTTGTTTGTTTTAGTTTTCACAAGTTTAACTTTCTTAAGCTTAATTAAAAACTTGCTCAAGATTGCCTTTTATAGTGAAATTTTTGTAATTTTTTAATAAATAAAAGTTCTAATCGATTTTTAGATGGACTTGTATGACTAATCACTTTTGTCTACCATTTTGATTTAATCCAATTAAATCAAGATAAAGTTTAACCATTTGATTAGTTCATTGTCTGCCACATTGATTTAATCCAATTAAATCAAGACAAATACACATATTATTATATATTTTATAATTACCTAAATATTCTCCAATTGTAGAGATATTTATGAAATTACAACAAAACTCTTCTGTGATTTTGGATTTATCCAATTGGGTCAAATAAATAATTAATATTACCCAATAACACTTAATTATTTTAATTGATAATTATAATATCAATTATTATTTATTATCAAACATTATCGGCTACCCAAGTGCTTAACGAGTACACTTCATATTGTGTGACTCTCTCAATTTAAACATGTTCGTCATATAAGCCTAGCTCATATACACGTAATTCGGTCACCTCCGAATTCACAAAGAACATGAACGATCTTTCTAAACTATACATGTCTGGGTCATCTATATTTAACAATCCATCTGTCGTAAACTATCCGAGTTGTGCTTTGGAAACATAGATTACATCGTCAGGTTTCCGAGGCGTACATCTTATATTGGTAACACGTCCACGATTCTTTACAACTAATCAGAACATCATCTCTGATACCTGCGATCCACCATAGGGGATCGGCTTTGGAAAAAGTTTTTTAAGAATCTTGACTTACTCACATAGATACTTAAACTCTTATAGTACACACGGGTCGACATATCTGATCTTGATACGTATTTGATTAATTATTGTAATTGTCCATATTCAACGAACATCTAGAAGTTAGACCATGAAATGTCTCTGACATATATGGCATCAAAGTGTTGAAGATCACACACAAAATCAATGCTTTCTTATAGTCAAAAGATCACATATGTTACTCGACTCGAGGAGATTCTTATTGACGATGGTGTGTACTTTCAATTATTATGAATCACATGTGAGTCATTCAGTATCTGCTTCAATGAATACCCACATATCTATATGAGTTTCCCTTACTTATGGTACATCGGGTTAAACCATTGAAACTCCAATTCCAATATACGACATGTGCTGGTCTTCCAGGTTATAGGAATTCGATCGTATTCCAAAATTAACGACTATGGATATATACTTTAAGAATAGTTTATAGTAATAATACTATCTCAATGACGGACCACCTAGTGTCCAGTATTACTATATGATTATTATAAGGTCGGTGTCATTCTTAAATATTATATATCAATCTAATATGCATAATGACATTACCATTAACAAGGTTGAAATAATAATGTAGTTATTTCATTAGTAAATACTAAAATATAATGTACAATACATTACTCGGATTGACGCTCTAAACACCAGCTCCAACACAGTATTTTGGTCATAACTTACCCTAGAAAATTCAAAATTAAGCTCCGTAAATTTCTATATAAATTAGACACATAGAGCTATCATCTATACAGAAATTCAGCCTCAAAAACCTTAAGATGAATTTTATGGAATTCTTCTAAAGTGCATTTATGCACAAAATACTTATCCTACATATGTTGTAGTAATATGGTTATAGTATAAGTTTTAGATATCAAAATTATGTTCCGTTTGATTTGTAGCAACCTAAAGGCACATATCTATCTTGCGGTATATCATTTGAAATTTAATTCATCCATTTGCTAATCTTTCTAAGATATTTTCATATACACTTGATGCATTGAAATTCATTTGGGTGCAAATAGTATGTAAATGAATTTTTAAGCATTCTAAGCCAGTTTAAATACAAGTGATGCAAAATGTATGATTCTTAAGAGCTTTAAAATATTTGAATAAACTCTCTTACAATCATTTTTAGTTCTTAATCATCATTTTTTTATCTTCATCTTGCTTGGCTCTTACGTACTTTAATTTTCATTCTCTTTTTAGCTCTTTATCATCTTTGATCTCTTGATCATCTTATAGCTCACTTTGGCTCTTCATCAATATTTTGCCTTCATCGAACTTGATTCGCTAATATTTAGACATTTGGATACAAACATAGACAAAACATCACGTTGTGGGTATATATATATCTCCTTCCATTATAATTTGACACACCTAAAAAGTTGGCAATGTCATGGCACTTTAATAATTGCATTAGTAATATTAACAATTATTTGCATAATTGCATTAGTACTATAAACAATTATTTGCATTAATTGTCGACATTTGATATTAAGTACAAATATGATGAGCCACCCTTGTGCACAAAGGATGAGCATTATTATTATAATTTGGGACCAAATTAATTTGGCAGTATTATTGTGTTCACTTGGTGGGCATATTATTATCGTATGCCCCCAAAAAAAAAAAAAACAATTATTGACGCTAATTATTTAAGGCAAGGATCATATTACATGCTTCACTCATTGGATTAATTGTTTTTTTTTTTTTTGGATGTTCTTTATTTTTATTTTTATTTTTTTAAAAAAAACTTAAATTAATTGTGCATTTTGTTTCATTTGCTAGTGTTTGATTAATTGTTTCAATTAGAAATTTTTTAATATCACGTTCGAATCTCACTCACATCAAGATTATGGATACTTGTCATGTATAAAGAAATAAGAGTGAACAAAGTCGTTTTGGCTTGATTTGAACATAAAATTCAAAGTGATCTAAAAATATCGATGGATTGGTCACAAATTGATCAATCCAATTGTTTTCAAACCAAACCGATCAAAATCTGCTTGAATATTTGGATCCTAGGTTTAAATTTTTTAAATTTCTTTAACTTCTGCAACTTTAAAAATTTATCATTTTACCCCAACTTTATTTTCATATTTTATATTCTAAATTTAAAACTTTATCGTACCATTTTTTTTTTCTTTTATAGTATGGCTAAGCTTACAAGTAATTTATTTTTTTTCAAAATCAATAAGAAGATGACACATCATTAATTAGATCGGTTCCATTTCAATCGGTTTGTGGTAACCAAACCAAATTCAATTTTTTTTTCTTTATAATAAAACCAATTAATCCAAAAGTCAATTTGTTCGGTTTGGTTAATACTTGTGTAAAGAAGATTTGTTAGAAGTCAAAACAAGAAATTGAAAAGAAAAAAAAAGTGATTATGCATGTTTATCATAATCACTTTTTTTATTTCTTCTGTCTATTTGTCTGTGGATGGTCAATGTTTTTATCTCATACTCATACAACTTTTTTTATTTTTGTCTAAGTTATTAGAGAGATTTTACAAAAGCATGTCAAAATAAAAATATAAAGAATATATATGTCTATATATTGTCGGTTTGGACTGTTTAAAACTTACCAATTTTGTATGTTCATATTAGATTAACTGAATTTGGATTCGGTATTGATATTTTTTTGTGTTTAACTTCTTATAACCATCCGTCACTCGTGCATGTATAATATTATTCGGTTAAAATTCAATTACTTATAAAAAATTTAACACCAAATCCACTTCCTTCCGAGCTATGTATATATACAAGTTAATTATTAAGACTTTTGATATTATTTTTTTATGGTTTTCTGTTCTCTTCCATGCAGTCATTCGAATTCAAATAATAATAATAAATTAATAAATAAATAAATAAATAAAAATTGATGTTTAATAGACAAACGAGGTTTCCTATTCCATTCAAATCTTTTAAAAAGAAAAAGTTTTATTGTTTTTCTTTTTAATTTGAATTTGTTTTAATAAGCTAACTTCGATTTCTTTAAATGAAAGTAAAGCAGATACGACATCTCAGTCACCGAAAAATGTATTGAACCGACACCTAGGTATGCGAATAATTTGGCCAACTCATAAATCGACCCTTGCGTTGCTGTAATGTTTAAGTAACAGAGATGGTGTCTTTCTCATTTTCATAGAAAAATGAAAAAGGAAACCCTAGTTAGCTTCGTTATCACTTTGATAGGTTTGTTTCGCTTTTCCAAAAAAAAGTTTTCAGTATTTAATATTTTTTTAGAAAATATTTTATGGTGATTATAAAAGTAAGTTATGGAAATTTTGGATAGAGAGAAAAAATATTTTCCATAAAATGATTTATGAATTTATATTCTGTTGGAAAATGGTTAAAATTTTTCATTGATCGAAAAACAGTATACGTTGATTAAATTTTTTGTAAGTGTCATAAATATTGTAAAATAAGAAAAATATTTTCCAGAAAATCTTTTACGACTAAATGAACAGACCCTACATAATAAGAAAATTTTGAAATTAACACGTGTAGACAGCTAAAAAAATAGAAATTATTAAATCAATTTGGAAGTATTATAAGAAAAAATTGCAAAAGTCTGAGAATAACAAGTCACAACTTTCTTTTATTTTATGCATGAACCCACACACGCACTAGCTAGGAAATTCACTACGTATATATTTTTTCTTTTTTGGAAACCCCACCGCGGCCGCCAAAGCAGTCGATTCCGCTTAAACGGAGTATGTAAAACTCTCGATTGCCCAAGATTCTTACAAGAAATATACTTTCTGAACTCGAACTCATGACCTAACAACCAAGACCTAAACCATTTATCATCAAGCCACACCTCTTGAAAGAGGCGCCACTACTTTATATATGCCTTGCTTGAAGCATAATTTGTATAAAGCAAATTTCTTCCACTAATCAAATGTTAACATTACATTTTAAGTATTAATTAACTAATTAATCTCACTTATAGAAAAATCTAGGAATCCTATACCAATACTCCAAATATGGAAACACGTTTCTCTTTTTTTAAAAAACACCGTACTCATTACACAAGATTTTCGTTATAAATAAGATCCGCAGAAGGTCTCGCTATATGTATATATTGAGCTGCAGTGTGATAATCAAACACTTGATGTTTCTTCTCAATAAATCTCAGTAAATTCTTGGTTGATGCAGAAGGGGTCTCTCCGATATATTACATTCATCATCTTTCTCTCTACTGAAGATAGCCTGCTGAAGAATTTTTGCTACAGTTACAGGTATGTTATTCTAATTTCTGACGATCAAACGCAGAATTTAAGCTAAGAAAAAGATTGATTAATTGATGAAATTTTGGTATTATTATCTTGTTAAAATTATTAAGGGAAATTATTATTATTATTAGCTTTTCATTCTCAAGTTGCTTCATCGAACAAGATGCTACGCTTCTTAATTTTAGCTATTAATAAATCATTTGAATATTTTCTGCATGCTTGTTTCAAAGTTTAAATTCCATTTTTATTTGTACCAAATTTTGGGATTGTTCTTGATAGTAGAAGCAATACTTTAGTGTAGAATATTTAATTAATACATCACCTTTAATTATAAAACCCAAAAAAAAAATAAAAAATAAAAAATAAAAACCCAATTCAATTAACAAAATTTAGGTTTACAATTGAGGCTGAAAGAAATAAAAATAAACTCTTAGAGGAAGCAACAATTTTTTTTTTCACAAACTTAGGAAAATTTAAGTGAGGTTCTTGAATTCTTGAGAAAAAGTTAGAATATGATCTCTTTTTAGTCACCTAAAACTGTTAAGAAACGTTAGACCAATTTTACAAGACTTATATTTTAATTAATTTATTAAATACTAAGTGAATTTACCGAAAGCAATAAATGCATAAAATATAACACAATATTCACCTTAAATAGAAATACAGTCATTAAATAAGGATAATGCTTATTTTTTGGATAACCGGGGTGTCCGGGTCAGCTTACGCGCACCTCGACTAATCCCCGGGACCTGTGCCCCGTGCCCTCAGAAGTTTCCCAACACAGATCAGGGTAAATCACTGGTTTTTCAACCAGGGGGCATGGCCCCAAGGAAATGCATCTAGTGGGATTCGAACCTTGAACCTGAGAGGGAGCAAACCACTCAAGCCCAAAGCCTTTACCACTGAGGCAACCCCTTGGGGTTAGGATAATGCTTATACTAAAGCTTATCTGCTTATGTTAAGATATTATAAATTTATTATTTTTTAAATAGAAATATAAATTATTAAGGATATATTTTAATGATATATTGGATTGACTTAAATTAATGACATAGTTTTAATGTCCAGATTTACGTCAAAAACTCGTGTTTGAAATTTTCTACCGTAAATTTAATAACCTAAATAAGAAGATATTATTTAACCAATAATAAATTGGCTTATTAAGAGCATGCACATCAACATAGCCAAAACTATCATTCCCTCCAAAATTTTAGAGAAAAAAACCCTAAAATATTATTAATACATTAAATTCTCTAAACTAGCAAACTTAATCCAAATTTTAGATTTGCTACCATTCCTCTCCAAACATTACATATTTTATTTCTCTTATCTCACCCTAAAACATTAGATATTATTTTCTCTTTTTTCTCAAATCCTATTAAAAATTAATTTCTCTCTTTTCCTTTTTATTAAAAAAAATAACATTTAATTAACATAAATAAAGAATATAGAAGCTGGGATGTTGGGAATAGCTAAAGTTAATAACTAAAATAGGGGAAAAAAAACAAGTTGTTAATCAAAATTTTAAAATAAAAAATAATGAAGCTGATGCGAATGCTGTAAGGACAAATATAATTTCTGCAAAATATGTCAATTTAGTTAAAAAAAAATCATAATTATTTAATTTTTTTATAAAATTAAATAAGATGAACCTAAAAAAGAAAAAAAAAACAATTACAATGAAACAGGTGGTGATGTTATATTGTTTTCAATTAAAGCATCATATTGATGATAATGTATCATTACAATTTAGACAACTTTACAAGTTGACTAATTTCACAAAAACCTACACCACCAATTCAACAATTTGATTATAACGCAACTCATATATACCACTAGTTACGGTATTAAAAATTCAAGTCAATCCGACAGCTTCATCCCAATTCCTCCTATGTGATGTATCTAATTCATTGGATTAGATTTCTTCAATCCGAACTTTACGGGTGGGTGAAAATTAAAGAATCAAATTTTTTATAATTCAATTCGATATATTTTCAATTTTAAACATAATAAGTTTGGTTTAATTTTAAAAAATTTTGTTCGACTGACCCGACCCATCTCGAGATTACTCTTGAGATTTTAAATTTCGAATTCAATTTTTTCTCTTGAACCTATGAAATTAAATTCATAAAAAATTAACTCAAATGGCAACGGGCGGCAAAAAAAAAATTCCCGAGCCCGACTTTTTATTGTAAAAAATTATAAAAATTCTTATAAAAATATATATTTTATAAATAAAAAATTTAATTAAACCGGTCCCAGACTTTTTTGGATGAACCCGACCCGGACCCCTCGAATCAGGTCAAAACCGGATCGGACCGAGCCGCGTCCGATTTTTTTGCCATGTGTACCCAACTCAACAGTCAACACGCAAATTCTAACACCACTATAACCGATACCACTCTTCAATACTATTCGAAAACGCGCAAAAATATTTATCAAAATATATAATAATCCGCAATCTAAGCACAACTTATTCTTTCCAGATTTTGGTTCACATTATAAGCCCCGAAAATTACGGATTGCTCTTCACCAAAACAAGAATAATTCCACCAATCGTCACAAAAACTCATTTATTTTAAAAGATAATAGGACAAACTTCTTTCCGATGAGATCGAGTATTTTACCGATGTCAATATTTGTATCCATTCTGCTCAATTAATGAGCACGAAAACTATTATATTATCCCTCTAACATGATGGGCCTGACATAGCCTATGCGATTCTTTGTTCATACGAAGATTTTACTTCTATTTGAATGAAAATATCAATATTTATATCATATCCGTCTAATAACGGATATATAAAATTATCCTCTTATCTATCGTTAATATATCGGGCCCTACGAACCCTCACGCTGTGAGAATTTTTACCATCTCTGCTTTTAAGACACATAAGCCCCCTATTTTTAAAAATTTAGGACATTATAGTTCTAAAAATAAAGGAGCTTTGTGTACATTAGAACAAACCTTGGGGTTCATGATATCCTCTCCTCCTTGAGAAATATACAATAATTATACCACATCATCTATATAATGGTACATATTATATATTTATTAATCGGTAGTATTAAAAAGTCACCCCATTCCTAAAGTAATACGCATCACCACAGGCAACTTCTTCTAGACACGTAAAATGAAAAGCCACAATGATAAGTAACAAGTATTCTCTTATTCTAATAACTTTTTTCAGAAAAATAATAAAACTTTTACTTGCAGTAAAAGGAAATTACACAAAAACCAAAAGGCATAAAATTGAGGAAAAAAAAATCGAATTTATTATTTATTTGTACAATCCTAGACTATCTAGTAGTATGAGATTTTAACACCTCAAAAATTATTGAGTGACAGCAACATGAAAAAATAACAAAATATAATAATACGACACAAAATTTATAGTGGTTGACCCGATCAATTAGACCTAACAGGCTACATCCACTGTGCTTACTGAATTTCACTATAGTTGAATAACAATATAAAAATCTTCAATTACAAGAGCGCACACGTGTTTAAATTACTCTCACTCTTAAGGCTTATTTAAAAAAAAATAATAATAAACAAGAAAAAATTTTACAAAATTTTTCTCTCCTTTTTATTTTCTCTATTTCTTTTAATCATTATTACACACTTTTCTTAGACACGAACAATCTCATCACAATTCTCTCAAATCACTCTAGAGATTTTATTTATCTCTGATGAAAGAAACTCACGATTTTTTTGGGATACCTTAAGCTCTCATAAATAGAGCTGTTTATAGATAAAAATTTTCACTACTCCAACCAATTGTATTTAATGTCAACCAATTACATTTGATACCAACTAATTACATTTAATACAAATATTTAATGCCAACCAATTGTATTAATTATTTATCAAAAAAGATTTATTTGAAATATTTTCCCATGTGAGTAAAAAATTGACTCCACAAAAACTTTGTCAATAATCTCCCACTTGGAGACAATATATATATATATATATATATATCTTTGAGCTCTTAAGCATAGAAACTCATTAGTAACCACCATTTATATTTTTTTCTCAGTTTTGGAGACCAACTGAAGCTCTACAAAGCTTCAGTTTACCAAGTGATACAACTTTGGTAAACATATTAGCTGGATTTTCACCTCCAACGATCTTATATAATTTGAATGCTTTATCATCCAAAAGTGAACGTATGAAATGTTGGATATATAGTGTCATTAAACAAGAAATTAACATGCTATCACCAATCAAATCCAGAAATCAAATGCAAAACCCTATAAAATCCTAAAACTTGAAAATAAGAAAAACCTTATTAAAATGACGAATGCAATGGTCCGGATCGAGAAGATTCTCTGTCCTTAAGAACTTATCAGCTCCGTCTCGGTGTTCTACGATTTTTATGGCTAATGTTCTCTCAGGATAACCCGGACTCCTCTTATTCAAGGGACACTTCTTAACAAGATCTCGAACTTGGAATATGGTGGTACTCTCTTAGACTCAAGAACAATATGAGACTCTATTCTTTTTGTTTTAATTCAGATTTCTTTTCTGTGTGTATAAAGGAACATGAAAGCTTCCTTTTATAAGCATGAAATGGTGTCTCAAGGGCACCATTTGGGTTGGGGTGCAACCCTCCAAAGGCTTGTACCCCTCCTATGCACCCCTTGGAGCATAGAACTATTTTACACACAAATGGAGGACATGTCCTCATAGGGTACCATCCAAAGGACATGTCCCTCCTCCATCCAAACATTATATTTGAACATTTGAAGAATTTACAACATGAAATGATACCACAAATGATTATGCTTGCACTTTACAAAATACTTGTAAAATACTATTAACTTTGTTAAGAAACCATTTACAAAATACCACAAATGATCATGTAACTGTACAAAATACTATTAACTTGCACTTTATTTAACTTTGTTAAGAAACCATTTAACCATACCATCTTTTTTCGAGCATCTGTAATTGCCACATATTCCGCTTTTGTTGTTGAAAAAGCAGCTATCTTATGTAACTAAGCCCAGTTCACATCAGTACCACCCACAGTAAATACATAACTAGTGGTACTTTTGCTTGTATCTCTATAACTACCCAAGTTTACATTCATATAACCTTGCAGATCTACGATACTACCTCCAAAACATAAAGCCATATTAGTAGTGCCTCGAAGATACCTTAAAGTCCACTTCACTGCTTCCCAATGTTGTTTGCTAGGATTGCTCATATATTGACTCATAACTCCCAATGTATAAGCAATATCGGATCTAGTGCATACCATGACATACACAGAACTCCCAATAGATGAAGCATAAGGTACATTTTTTCATATATTCCATCTCTTGCTTATTTTTAGGTGAAAGCAATCTGGACAACTTAAAATGAGCCGCCAAAGGTGTGCTAACTGGTTTAAAATCTTGCATGTTGAATCTTTTCAACACTTTATTGACATACTCCTCTTATGATAGTTTCAAAATACCTCATTATTTGTCTCTATTTATCCTCATTCCAAGGATTTACTTGGCTTCACCTAAATCATTCATAGAGAACTTGTTTGACAATTATTTATTTAATTGGTTAATCTCACTTAAATTTGCCCCAACAACCAACATATCATCTACATAAAATAATAAAATGATATAGTATTTTCAAACCTCTTGTAGTAACAACAGCGGTCAGCAAGACATCTGGTGAAGTCATTTTCATACATGAAAGAATCAAACTTATTGTATCATTGTATTGGGGCTTGCTTCAGACCATAAAGACTTTTGTTCAGTTTGCATACCAAATCCTTATTGTCGTGTGCTATAAAACCTTTGGGCTGCTTAATATAAATATCTTCCTCCAAGTCCCCATGGAGGAAAGCAGTCTTGACGTCTAGCTGCTCCAAATATAGATTCTCATTAGCCACCACACTAGGGGTGTTCACGGTGCGGTTCGGGTCGGTTTTTTTCATTTTTTACTTCAAACCGCGTGGGTTGGCGGTTTAGGAAATTAGAAACCGAAATCGCAAATTTGATAAGGAAAACCGCGATGGTTCGGGTTGGCGGTTTAGCGGTTTGGGCAGTTCGGGTCGGTGGTTTAGATTATAAATTTTTTAAAGAAAATTTTGTAGTTTTCACATTATAATTGAAGAGAAAAAATACATAATTTTCATTTATATATTGCATATTGTCATACGCTCATTAAAATTTTTAAATTTCATGATTAAAGAAGAAGAAAAATATAAAATAATATCTAATTTGAATGTGGGTCGGTGGTTTAGGTGGTTCGGGTCGTGATTCAAATCAAAATTTATGATTTGGGCGGTTCGTGGTTTGACTTGGGTCAAAACCGTGCACCGACCCGAAATTTATGGTTCGGTTCGGTGCGGTTCGAAATCATTTTTAATATTTTTTCAAACTGCGCGGTTCAATTCCGTTCGGTGCGGTTCATGGTTTGACCCGAAAATCGTGATCACCCTTACACCATACTAAGCACTTACAGAATTGTAGTGAGTTTCACAACCGATGAAAATATTTTTGTATAGTCTATGCCTTCATTTTGTTGAAAACTCTTTACCACCAGTCTTTCCTTATACCACTTACTACCATCTCATTCATATTTGATTATATAAACCCATTTATTAGACAAAGTCTTATTACCCTAAGGTAAATTTACCAAACTCCATGTTTGATTGGTCATGAGAGAATCCTTTTCGTCATGCATAACAGACTTCCACTTGGCAAATTCTTCATGATTTACTGCCTCATCATAACACTCAGGCTCACTAAAATCAGTCAATAATAAATATTTTAAGGATGATGAGTACCTCGTTGGTGCCATCATTTCTCTTGTAGATATTCTCAAAGTAGATGTACTTGCCCTAACTTCAGGAATAAGATCTGGTTAGTCAAAGTTAGTTACTTCTGGAGCATTTTGTGAAGTTTCAACTTCCAGCTTTCTTTGATTCTCATTGGTCACATTATCACCAAAATCATATAGACTTGTAAATTGTTTGTCTTTACTTATAGAACTTGGCATTTCTGGGACCACTGCTTCTTTATTCTTATACATCACCTTTTCATTAAAGATGATATTCTTGCTTCAAACAAACTTTTTATTTTGTCTATCCCAAAATCTATAGCCAAATCCATCGCCACCATAACCGATGAATTTATATCTCCGAGACTTGGCTTCTTGCATCAAACTCAATGTGAATATATGCCACGCAGCCAAACACTATCAAATTTGATAGATATTTCTTTTCGCCACTCCATTCTTCTTCAAGTAGTAGTCCTCTTAGTGGAACTGAAGGTGCACGATTAATTAAATAAGCAATAATATTAATTGCATCAGCCCATATCATATTTGGTAAACCTGTATTTATCTGCATACTTCTTGCAAGCTCATTCAAAATTATGTTAATGCGCTCAGCGTGGAATTCTAGTAATGGTCTTTTCTATTATGACCCCACTATGTGTACAATACTCAAGAAATTCTTTGTTGGTGTTTTCTCCTCCATTATCCGATCTCAAGCATTTAATCTTCAAGTTTGTCTCATTCTCCACCAAAGCTTTCCATTTCTTGAAGGTATCATAGACATCAAATTTATTTTTCAGAAAGTAAACCTATACATTCCTTGTGGCATCGTCAATGAAGGTTACATAATACTTGGAACCTCAAGGAGATTGAACCGGTGAAGGTCCCCACACATCAGTATGAACCAGCTCCAACTTTGTAGTATTTTGGGTATTCTGCCGGATTTTGAGAAACTAAAAATCTTTTATTTCCCAAAGATATAATCTTCATACAATCCAATCTTTACTGATTTCACATCATGTAGTTTGTCTTTTGATTGCAAAACCTTAATCCTCTTCTCATTAATATGCCTAAGGAGACGATGACACAGATTAACATCATCAATATCAACAATACCTGATAAGATTTTGGAGTTCATGATCGTCTAGAGAGTTCCCGACATCTTCTCACGAGCCAAGACTAAAGCTCATTTTGTAACTTTCCAACAACAGTTAGAGAACTCAATCACACAGCCTTCTCGATCTAGTTGACCCATATAGATCAAATTTTATGCTAAACCTGGAACATGTTTCACTTCATAAAACTTCCACAAATTACCATTTGGTAATTCAATTCAGACCTCGCCCTTACCCACAATTAGGGGTGTTCACGGGTCGGGTCGGGTTTTTCAAAATTTTGTTAAACCCGATCGGGTCGGGTCAAGCGAAAATCGGGTCGCGGGTCGGGTCGTGACATAATGTAACCCGATCGGGTTCGGGTCGGGTCGGGTCGTCGGGTTATTTTAAAAAAAAAATTTTTTTTTGAATTAATTATTTTGAAATATAAATATTAGTTATTTTATGTCCCAAAAATTATCATATATATAAAGTTTTAATACAAAAAAAGTAATAAACAAATGAAATAATACTAAAAACTTTAAAAATAATAATAAGTATTCTAGAAAATTAATAAAAATTTTTAAAAAATAATACTTTTTATATAGGGTCGGGTCGGGTCATAGGAAGCAAACCCGTTGCCCAACCCGAAAATTTCGGGTCGGGTCGGGTCGGGTCAATTTTTGCAAAATTTTTTATAAACCCGACCGGGTCGGGTCGCGGGTCGACCCGACCCTATGAACACCCCTACCCACAATATAAAGAGCTTTATCATCAGTAATGTGAACATTGACAAAATTACCGGATACGTTATTCTCTTTGATACTCCGACTTGAAGTTGAATGAAATGATGCCCCCAAATCGATCACCAAATATTCCAATGGATTATGTGCGTTTAAGATCAAGGCGTCATGCCAATCTTCTGTGTTGTATTGGCTCTATTATTTTCATTTTTCCAAGCCCGGCAATCCATTTTCAAGTGTCATAGCTTTCCACTATTTCAACATCTATCCACCCATTTTCCGGTTTTAGACTTGTTTTTTTCTCTCTTTCTAGATTTAGATCTTCCACGGTTGTTGAAATTTCTATTAGATATTTTTCCTCTGTTTTCAGTGTTGAGAGCGGAGCCACTGTGAAGCTCTCTGATATTTCTTCCTCTTGCCTCTTCACTAAGTAGGGTGTCACGTACACCTTATACACAAGTTCCTTTTTCCTATTGGAGTTACAAATTGAATTTACAATAGTATCCCAGTCATCAGACATATAAGTTAACAAAACCAAATACTTTAAGTGTTTTTCAAATGTGATCCCCACTGATTGTAGCTTATCAATGATCTCATTCACTAGTACCACATGTTGATTCATCGAGCATCCCTTTGATATCTTCAAGGTGAAAAGTTGCCTCAACAATGGATTTGAACACTCAGTTTCTCATATATCTATGATAGAGTACTCATAAACTCGGCTGTTGTCATCTCATTTATGACATGTGCACTCACACTATAAGCAAGTGTGAGTCGAACCACCGCCAAAGCCTTTTTGTCAAATTTTTCCCAATCTGTTCGACTCATGTCTATTGGAACCTTGCATTTCAAGGGTACTTCTAGTCCCATTTTCTATAAATAATATGTAATTTGTATTCTCCAATGATGAAAGTCAGTTCCATCAAATTTGTCAACATTTTTAGCACTCTCTCCACACATTGCTCCCACTTAATACAAATCTCCACTAACCTGCTCCTGATACCAGTTGTTGAGATTTTAACGCCTCAAATTTTACTGAGTGACAAAGAATAATCAAATATAATAATACGATATAGAATTTATAATGGTTCACTCGGTCAATTAGATCTAACAGATTACATCCACCGTGGTTACTGAGTTTCACTATAATTAAATAATACGAGGAAAAATCATTAATCACAAGTCAATCACAAGGGCACACAAATGTTTAACTCACACTAACTCTTGAGGATTATAAGGCAAAAAAATAAAAGAAACACACAAGAGAAAATCTACGAATTTTTTACTCATTTTTATTTTCTCTTTTTTTTTTTTTAAATCATTGACACACACTTTTATTAGACACACAATCTCATCTCAATTCTTTCAAATCACTCTAGAGATTTTCTCTATTTTTAATGAAAAAACTCATAATTTTTTTTAATAATGAGGTTATTTATAGGTAATATTTTATATTACTCAAAGTAATTATATTTAATGTCAATCAATTATATTTAATATCAACTAATTATATTTAATACAAATATTTAATGCAAATCAATTATATTAATTACTTACCACAAAAAATTATTTGAAATTTTTTTCAATGTGAACAAAAAAATGATTTCACAAAGATTTTATACACTGTTGCAGTGATTATTATTATATTTTCTACGAAACTTCGTCAGTGCTTTCCGAGGAAAATACTTTGAAGAAGATAAAGAAGAAGCGGCAACAGCGACAGCAATTTTATTATAAAATCAAAAGTTCGTAACGGCAGGTATATCATTCCACGCCTCTTATATTTTTATTATTTGTTTTTGTTTTTGTTTTTGTTTTTTTGGTTTTGGTTTTGCTGCTTCGGTTTTTTATTCTTAGACCGTACGGCAGCTGGTCGGTTTAACGCTTAGTGTGTTTTTGTTTAAGGCTTTTGGGTTGAGTTGTTCGTTTTCTAGCGAGTACGTGCTTGTTGTGTGAAGCTGCAAAAAAAAACAGGCAACGATTTGTTTTTGTTTTTTGTTTTTGAAAATTTTAAAATAAAAACGTTTTACTAGATTTGAAAAGAGAGGCATGAAGAGGTCAAGGAAAAAAAAGTTTTTAATTAATATATTTTGATATAGAATTTGGTTAATTTATATTTTTATTATAATATTTATAAATTTATTTATATTCTCAATTCATGCTTGAGAAATGAGAGTATAACGCATATGGTTATAATTTTAGTGTGATATTTAACCGTTAATTTATATTTTCAATCAATATTTCGTTGAATAAATTTTTGAATTTTATTTCGATAGATTTATATTTTTTTAAAAAAAGAGGTAGCTAATAAGACAAAAAGAGAGTTGAGAATTGAAAGAAATGGATTTGGAAACAAGAAAAATATTTTGGAGATAGGGTTGAGGCACAGCTGAGAGTCAGAGATACATAAATTGCTGATGATTTTTGTGGCAAGCGAAGATTTAAGTTAGCCAAAAAAAAAAAAGAAGAAAAATTAAAAGAAAATTATGAATGATTGTTGCTTTGAAGAAGAAATAGTGAGAAAATTGACGGTGTCATCTCTCCTGCGAACAGTTTAAACAATGGACGGCGGATTCAAGGGGTCGCCTTATAGGCGACATACTGATGAAGAATCCGGTTGTAGCCGACCCGGATTCGATTCCGACGACGAGGATCCGTTCAGTATTACTAGAACTAAGAATGCTCCTGTCGTTCGTCTCAGACGCTGGCGGGTACTTTGCTTTACTTTTATTTTTAATTATATGCTTAATTAGCGCATCTATTTTTATATAAATGTGATGATTTGGTGTATTAATGATTTCTATTTTTGGGTTCTTGCTTAATCAGTTAGTTTGTGTTAGTTTTAATAGTCAATCAATACTCTTTTACACAAATAAGAACTTATGTAGGGAAAAAATGGAACTGATATTTGCAACGAAGACCCTCTTATTATTAGCAAAATAGTATTATAATGCTGGTCAGAAATTTTAATGGTAACATTTTGCAACATATAGTCTCAAGCAAGCGGGGTAGCAGTTCTGATATGACACTATATTGTTGTGATTTGGTGACAACCGTAAAGCTCATTTGCGGACTTGGTAATCGAAATGTTTTCATAGGGATTTGCTAAAATAATAATAAGAAAGGCTAGCAACTCTGGTTTTTTCCGTCGTCATTGTTGGGTAAATTAATTTTATGTTTAAAAGATAGATTACGGATTTGCTTATTCTCCCAATGTTTGGGTACATGTCAAAAATAGTCATTAAGTTTTTCAATGTGATTTTATTTGAGTTATTTAAACGATTATAATCAATTCAGTTCTGACAGCGAATTTGTAACCTTTGGGTTAGTTTATTTGATTTAGTGTCTTCGGTTGTATTTCTTTTTAATCTTCCATTTTATTGTTTATTTGTATTTGCAGTCTTAATTTCTATTATGATACTCTTTATTTCTAAAAATGAATTTGGAAAGATAATGTCTTTCCTGTCACTTTTTGGCCTATTGTTCATGAGTGCGCTTACTATATTTTTCTCTCTCTCCCCTAGCAAGCGGCACTGGTGCTTAATGCTTCTCGCCGATTTCGATATACATTGGACCTCAAGAAAGAAGAAGAGAAGCAGCAAACATTGAGGAAGATTCGAGCACATGCACAAGCCATACGAGTATGTAATTCATCAATGGGAGTGTTATCTTGTATAAATCAAGTGAATTATTCATTTCTAATCCACAAATTTCTCTGTTTTAGGCTGCAATTATTTTCAGAGAATTTGGGGCACAAGCTAATGGTATACTTTCTTCTTGGGTGCTAGTTTAACATTAAGCTTTTTATAGTTATACCGTTAATGTGTATATATGGTTTTAATTAGTTAAGTGGGCATTATATAATTGTCGTTGGTCCAAGTTTATTACGTGTTCTAATAGGACTATCCTCTTATCAAGACATTTTGACCATAGCCTGAAGAAATAAAACCTCTGTGTGGCCTGGAGTAACATTAAGCATTTTATAGTTATACCGTTAATATGTATATATTGTTTTAATTAGCTAAGTGGGCATTATATAAGCTGTCGGTGGTCCAAGTTTATTACGTGTTCTAATAGGATCATCCTCGTATTAAGTCATTTTGACCATATCCATATCCCTGAAGAAAGAAAATTTCTCTGTGGCCAGTAGATAACAACATATGTACTTATGCTGTTTTTTTCTTCAATTTCGGTTTCTTTGTTTATCAATTGTACTATTCTTAATCGCATGGTTGTTACTTTCTAGTTCTTCTTGTTTTGCATTTTGTGTGAAAGTTATGTTAGATAATAAATTTCTTCTTTTTCTTGTGTTTTTCTAAGTCTCTTGTTCTTTAAATAATATACAACTTTCAAAGTTTTGCTCAATTACTTGGACTTAGCTACAACCTTTGCTCATTTGCAATTATACACTCTTCTGACTGTTTTCATTCAATTGTGGACTTGCACCATGTGCTTGTAACTTCACAACCTCAACCATGCTGTTCCTGAGCTTTCATCTTTCCTCGCAGAGTGTCCAGTACCAAGGAAATTACCTTATTTTCTTGTAACATTTTCATTTTTCTCTATGTTTTGATTGCGGAATAAAATTAAGATTGTCCACTGATGCTCTTGTACGTTATTTATTCTGTTTGACTTTTTTCCCGTGATGTTTGTTGTTCGCTTTGTTACTGAATTTGTGAAATATAGCAATGTTTGACAAGGTCATTTTATTCTTTTACAGTTTTGATTGACTTGATACTTTAAATTTTCAGGTCATGAAAAATTAACTGCTGTTCCCAGTGGTGATTTTGCAATTGGACAAGAACAACTTTCTTCCATGACAAGGGATCATAATAATAATGCTCTGCAGCAATTTGGCGGGGTAAGACCACCTTCACTGCCATTTTCCCCTTCAAGTTTTTACCTATTTATTATGTGTATATTCATGTTCTTTCTTGTTCCTCTTGCAACAATAGGCTAAAGGGCTTTCAGAGATGTTAAAAACAAATTTAGAAAAGGGGATTCTCGGCGATGATGCTGACTTACTGAGGCGGAGGACTGTGTTTGGATCAAACACATATCCTCAGAAGAAAGGAAGGAATTTTTGGGTAACCTTTGTCACCAAGTTGAAATTTTGATTGTGGTTTTTCTTATTTGTACTTAATTCCTTTTCCTGCATTTTTCTTTCAAGGGATTATGTCGTATGATACATAGTGATTACTTTTTGTGCTTTTGATCTTGTAGATGTTCCTTTGGGATGCTTGGCAAGATCTTACTTTGATCATATTGATGGTTGCTGCCGTGGCTTCTTTGGCACTTGGTATAAAGACAGAGGTAATCCCATACTGTGCATTAACTGATTACATTTATGTGTTATGAGCTGGAGGATGCTTTGGGGATATTCCCTATTGGTTCCTCATGTTTGGGACTCTTATTCCTTATTCTTGGACTGGTTTTAAGTTTTATGCTACGAATTATTTGGGTTTTTGTAGAAGAATGAAAATCAACTTCTTAGTGATTCTGATTGAAGGATATAATGTGATTTAAAATAACTGAAGTTAATTTGAGAGTCTTTATCAAATCCTGTAAATAAACAGTGTAGATTTTGAAGTTTTTAATCCTATGATGGAGTAGCTTTTCGTGTCTAAAGTTTGCAAGCATCTTTTGTCATATTGGCTACAAAGAAATATTCTTTATAGCCATGTGTATATTGATAATTATATGGTTGATATGTCATGGAGGTACTGATAGTTGAAATGGTTTTCTAACGGTTCATAACATAGTACAATACCTCAAAGCATTTGAAATTAGAGTTTCTGCTCCCAATTTAATGATGATGATCATTGCTGCTTTTGTGAGTTTTGTTATTTTTTATTTTTTAAACTTGGAAAGGAAGGCCAAACTAATATTATCAGTTCTCTTGCTACTTGAAGACGTGTGGTATATTGTTAGTAGACGCCATTACAACTGTCCCTATAATGTAAATAAAAAATGATTGTGAAGCTGAAGCAGGTGAACAGTAATCACGTCCGCTTTAAGTCCTGATGCTGTTGTTATCTTGTTGATAACTGTATGTTGAGTAGAGTTTTGTGTTTTTGAGAGTTGCAGATATTACTCTTCATACCCTAGTTATGGTTTCACCATGTTACTTTATTGAATTCATGCTAATTTAATTCAATTTTGATATTGTAGGGTATTGATGAAGGATGGTATGACGGGGGAAGCATTGCCTTTGCTGTTATTCTAGTAATAGTTGTAACAGGTATGGAATTAAATGTGCAATATTCTGGGTATATTTCATTTCTGTGACAGTTATTCACAGTGCATAATTCACATTGTATGACTGTCGTTAAATTGTTTGGACAAGCACCATTACAACTTATAAGATACTCATTTTCCAATTGTTTTAACTTTAGCAGCCTTTAAAATCATGCATTTCCCTATCTCCTCACTGAAGGGGCCATTGCATTTATCTTTCCTTTTTTTCCTCTTCAGCTATAAGTGATTATCGACAGTCTCTTCAGTTTCAAAATCTGAATGAGGAAAAGAGAAACATACGTCTGGAGGTACTTTT